>JAPQLA010005809.1:0-14176 GCA_029822935.1 Naso vlamingii | reverse complement strand
ACTATTTAACTATGTATACGTGTTGTGAAGCACATTGAGTCTGCCTTGTGCATGAAATGCGCTTTATAAATAAATTTAAATTGAATTGAATTGAATTGATTCTGCCAGTGCTCTCGATAGGTCTGCTGCTGCTGGAGACTCTTCGGTCGTCTTGTCATCGCCCTCTGGGCTTGTAACGTTAGCTTTAAAATACCCAGTGAACCTGGGGTTTTTGCTTAATAGCTGCGTCTCCTGCTTTAATTTTTCTTTTTGGATTTTTCATTTTGAGCTCCACTATTACATTTTTTCCAGACATTTTTGCACATGTTGTGTTTGAAGTAAATTTCTGCTCAAGTCAGCATAAACTGCCCTGCATATTAACATAAACTCATTCATTGAATAATAAAGACGGACAAGTGACCTTTGCCAATCACAGTGGCTTTTATTTATTTTTTTAAGATATCACCCCTTCCCCCTTCCCAGCCCCCCTCCCCACAGCCCATCATGATTTTTTTTCTCCCTGTGAATTTTATTTCTTGATTTTTATTTACTTATTTTTTCTCCCCCCAAGCTTTGTGGGCCCTTCCACGTTGCAGGGCCCCAGGGCTTTAGCCCCGGGGAGCCCGTGCATTACAACGGCGGTGAACTTGGAGTGACAAACTCACAGACTTCTGATTTTAATCTGACTTTGTGGTGCTTTTAAGCTCTAAGGAGTTTTCAAGGAACTTTGAGTCCTGTCCACAAATTTACTGTTTACTCTCACGGTTCAGGAAAAAAAAAAAAAAACAACATTAAAAGACCCTACTATACTACCTCCTCAGAAGCAAACAGGAGACAGATACAGTTAGCAGCTATCTGGTAAATATCGTGAAGCATTTAGCACCTGAACAAGATGGCGGCGCACATCCCCCTGAAGTGGATATTTATTTGTTATTTGTTACTTTCACTAAATCTTTTTAAGACCTACATGTGGTGAAATGGACATCATTTATATCTTTCAACACAAAGATATCCTGGTAGGGATTGCGCGACCAGCGAGCTTTCAGTGGATCACTATACCAAATGTGAGATGAAGGAGGCAGTGTAAGGAATGGAGACAGAACTGGGCTACTGAGCAAGCGTGCAAACCAGGCTAAGAGGAGCTCCGTTTACGCTTGTACTGTCTGGGTACAAGATAGCAAATGTGCCGAGACACGCCTTTATTCTCCCTTCACTTGCATACCTCCCTCCCATGGGCACAGAGACATGTTGCATAGATTTTGCTATCACATGGCAAAAATGATACTTGCACAAGGTGTAAAACAGTTATGACACCTGCATCAGCAGTGCACAGTTTATAAGAACTAATAAAATATCCTGGTATGTGCCAGAAGGTCCTCGTATGTGATTCACTGTCAATAATAAGATATATATCATAATATAATAATAATATAATAAAATAATAATAATAATAATAATAATACATTGTGTACATTTTTTAAATATCTACCCAATGGTCTAGTTAGTGTGAATGCTGATTTAGCATTCACACTATTGTTCTTCTGTTCTTTATACTTATATATTTTTCCATACGTTATTTGGCCTCTAACTACTTCTGCGTACTTTGCAATTAAAACCATTCAGCTATCAAGATGTTCATCTCTTTCAGGACATTGCTGCTATAACTTTTGGCTTTTTTAGCTTTTATACTTTTTAAAATATTTAGCTTTTTTCACAAAATTTTGCCCCATTTAAATACATTGGAAACTCTTCAACTCTTCTTCAAACCCACCCTACTTTGAACTTGTGCTGCATCCACATAGTTTTAGCTACAGACTTCATTCAAACTTTAAACAAGACAGAAGGCTTTGAACTATTTTTCTTGTATTCTTGTATGTTTTTGCTATCCTCTACCGTTTTTTTTAAGTTATGGCAGTTTTAGTTTCATACAAAGTCTACAAACATTGCCCGAGACTCCTAGAGAGGCTGTGGAGACTCATCAGGGCCGTATGGCGGAGGGGGAAGGTAGCCAAGCAGTGGCGACATGCAGAAGGTGTCTGGATACCAAAGGAGGAGAATGCGAGTGACATCACGCAATTCCGTACCATCTCTCTACTCAGTGTGGAAGGCAAAATCTTCTTCAAGATTTTTGCAAACCGGCTGACAGAGTATCTCCTGAGGAATTCCGACATTGACACCACAGTGCAGAAGGGAGGAGTTCCAGGCATGCCAGGCTGTCTTGAGCACACAGGAGTGGTCACCCAGCTGATCCACGAGGCAAGGGAAAACCGAGGAGACCTGTCAGTCATTTGGCTAGCCCTTGCCAACGCGTATGGATCCATACCACACAAGCTTGTGGCAACCGCTCTTGCAACATACCACGTTCCAGAGAAGATCAAGGAACTCATACGTGACTACTTCAGCAGTTTCAGTCTGAGATTCACTTCTTGGACAACAACATCCGCGTGGCATCGCCTAGAGAAAGGCATCATCACTGGTTGCACCATATCAGTGACGTTGTTCGCCCTGGCGATAAACATGCTTGTCAAGGCAGCAGAGATAGAATGTAGGGCCCCTTGTCCAAATCCAGTACTCACCAACCCCTGATACGAGCCTTCATGGACAATCTAATGGTCACAGCAACATCAGTGACAGGATGCCGCTGGCTCCTTCAGGGACTTGAAAGGCTCATGACATGGGCAAAAATGGCATTCAAACCAGCCAAATCCAGGTCCCTGGTCCTGAGGAAGGGGAGAGTGGAGGACAAGTACTGCTTCCCACTTGGATGGAGCCCTAATTCCATCGGTGTCTGAAAAGCCCATAAAGAGCCTGGGGAAGATCTTTGATGCCACCCTGAGAGACTCAGCAGCAGTCCAGTCTATGCAAGCAGAACTGAAAACCTGGCTATCAGCAGTGGACAAGTCAGGCCTCCCAGGGAAGTTCAAGGCATGGATCTATCAACATGGTATCCTGCTGAGACTCCTCTGGCCACTGTTGATATACGAAGAACCAATAACCACCGTCAAGGGCTTCGAAAGAAACATCAGCCAGTTCCTGCACAGGTGGCTGGGCCTGCCAAAGAGTCTGAGCGACGGGGTGCCCGGTGGCTCAGTCGGTAGAGAAGGCGCCCCATATACAGAGGCTATGCCCTTGCCGCAGCGGACCCGGGTTCGATTCCACCTGTGGTCCTTTGCTGCATGTCATTCCCCCTCTCTCTCCCCTGTTTCCTGTCCACTCTTCAGCTGTCCTGTAAAGGCACAAAAAGCCCCCCAAAAAATATCTAAAAAAAAGCGACATTGCCCTGTATGGACACACCAACAAGCTTCAGCTTCCCTTCACTGGTCTGACAAAGGAGTTTAAGGTCACCAGAGCCAAGGAGGTCTTACTTTATAGAGACTTGTCTGACACCAGAGTCTCCTCTGCAGGCATCGCAGTCAGAACGGGAAGGAAGTGGAAGGCACAGGAGGCGGTCGCACAGGCAGAAGCAAGGCTGAGACACGGTGTCCTGGTCGGCTCCGTGGCAGTTGGGCGAGCTGGGCCTGGTAGCCACACAAGACCATGCTATAATAAAGCTCAGGGGAGAGAGAGATGACAGTTGATCCAAGGCGAAATCTGTGCAGAGGTGGAGGAGGAGTGCCGCAGTAGGACAGTGGCCATGCGCCAGCAAGGGGCTTGGACAAACTGGGACCACGCATCTGCCCGGAAGATCACCTGGATAGAACTTTGGAAGTGAGAACCAGCAAGACTCAAGTTTCTGATCCAGGCAGGGTACGATGTACTCCCGAGCCCATCGTACCTGCATTGCCGGGGCCTAGTAGAAACACCTGCATGTCCACTGTGCCCGGCAAGAGGCTCCTTGAAGCACATCCTAAGCTGCTACCCTAAAGCCCTGGGGGAAAGGAGGTACACATGGCGCCATGACCAGGTGCTAAAAGCAGTAGCTGATACCATCTGCACTGGAATTCAGCAAAGCAAACATCAGCCCCCAGCAAGGCACAACATCGCCTTTGTCAGGGCAGGGGAAAAACAGCATGTGGCGTGCAAGGTCTCAACTGGGCTGCTAGCCTTGGCTCATGACTGGCAGCTGAAATTGGACCTCCAGAAGCAGCTTAAGTTTCAAGAGCACATCACAAGGACATCTCTCAGGCAAGATTTAGTCTTAACATCAGAGTGTTCGAAGCAGGGGGTGCTGTTGGAACTTACAGTCCCCTGGGAAGACTGGACAGAGGAGACCCATGAATGAAAGAGGGCCAAATATCTCGAGCTGGTTGAGGCCTGCAGAACCAACGGTTGGAGGGCCCGCTGTGAGCCGATCGAGGTGGGCTGCAGGGGGTTTCCAAGGCAATCTCTGCACGGAGTGCTAAAGCTCCTGGGGTATTTTGAGTAGTTTAGACCTGTCCACTCTATTCTATTCTTCAGGCTCTGTGGGGACTGAAGAACACAGTCACACTGATAAACTCAGATGGACTACTAGTAATGCTTCAAATATCTTCTACATTACTACTACTTCTACTACTACTACTAACTCCACTACTGCTATCACTCCCTCTGCTACTTAATGCTATTGCTATTTTCTCTTCTTCTTTATCCTTCATCCTCATCTCTTTTTCATCTGTTCAGCTACAGAAACTATTCAAATTTGAAAATGTTCATCTCTTTAAGGACACTGGTGCCCTGTTTAGCTTTTTAACTTTTGAAACTGTTCAGCTCCTAGGTTTTTTGCTGGGTTTGTGCTCTTTCTACCTTTTATACTTTTTGTTTGCATTTTATGCATCTTTAGTATGCATTTCAGCTCTCAGCATTCACACGGCATTTTCAGCAGGAAATGCAATTTTTCTTGTTTAATATTATTGTTTTACTTTTTGCTCTATACCAGTGTTTCTCAACTGGTCCAGCCCCAGGACCAGAATTTTTCCGTAGTCATTAAATCACTGCCAAAATTTTGGCATTTTTGAACCTCTTCTATTTATTTCACAAAAACTAGTAAAATTGTATGGTTTGCAGTGTCTGTGCATTTGTCCATCTGTAATGTAAAGTGAGCACTGATTTGAGCTGTGGTCTCTTGTTTGAGGACATCGGATATTTCTTCAGTCCACCTACTCATGGTGTCAATTGACAGTGGTAATGTCTTCAGTTTATCCGCTGCAGATTCATCAAGCACCACTCTGACCATGTCAATAGCTGCAGGGTAAGATAAGGTCTTCTGCAATGGTGTGGGACTTCTTGGACTTCAAAATGAGGTGAGCTACGTGATAAGATGTATGCCGTGCCTGCTCTTGCTTCACATATGAAGATATAGGCACTTTTGCGATGCCCTCAGCTCCTGAGTGGTCTTTAAAAATACTTAACAGGTTTTTCTTTAGAAACAAAGTGTTTCATTTTTAAATGACGATGCAGTTTTGACAGTTTTGCTGTTTCATGTGCCACTGCACTTGAGGTTTTGGTCCCTCTTTTTTGTCCTGAATGTAATAAAACCCATATGTAATGCAGTCGGTGTTGTATTCCGTTTCGTCAGTGTTCATGTCAATAACAGTGGGAGGCAAACAACCATAGATATACATGGCAAACAGCTACTGCACCTGTGTTGCATCATGGGAAAAGGTGTGTCTTTCAAATTTTTTTGAAGCACATCAGAAATTCTGTACTTAAAAATAAATATTTTAATTTGATTCCCTCAATTTTTATTCACACACACATCCACAAACCACTCAAAATGGCTAGTTGAGAACTAGAGGTGGGATCGGGCTGAGATTCTCAGCCCGATACCCTTCCGAACCTGTGTTGGTTTTGACCGAACTGGACCGACGACCGAATGTCATTTCCAAATCTCTGACAGACCCGACCGTCAGCCTGACTTATGTAAGCAGAACAACAACATACAGCAACAGATAACACTGCCATGCTTGCCATAAACTCAAAAAACAAGTTGTTTCTGATATGAAAATAAGCATCCTTAACGTTTGATTCCTCACACACACAGCCCCACACAAGCTCACGGCAGAAGTGCAATTTCTGGCAGTCCAGCCAGTCCAATCAATTCACTGAAATGGCTGTGGTGCATTCAGGTACTGTCAGATGAATCGGAAAAACAGAAATCCCAGCTCTGAATGGATATAAAAAGGAAAGAAACACACAGAAAGCGGGTCACCGAACCCGAATTGGTTCCAACCGTCACTTCTAAAACACTAGCCCAACCCGGCCCAGCCCGTGGGTACCCGACAGGTCCTGTCGGAGATCGGTCAGGTATCCCACCTCTATTGAGAACCACTGCTGCATACTATTAGTGCATACTTACTGACTTATTTATACTTATTTACATAGTCTTTTATGTGTCTGTGTATTTGATTTATGTGTACAAACCACTGGAGACGCTTAATTTCCTTGTACAGTTGTACAATGACGATAAAGGCATTACAGTAAGTAATTAGCCAGATAAGCTGTTAGACTAAAAACAAAAAGAAAGTTACAAAGTTATAAGGTAACCCTGAACTACGTTTTAATAAGTTTAAATATGATGATATATTCACAGAAATAATTCTCCTTAGGTACACACAGTAACAGCACCTTACTTAAGTTAGATTATGCAAATCTTAGGTCTGTGTTAGTATTGTGTTGAACAGAGGATGCAGTGTATTTTCTGGTGTTGGAAGAAAAAAGTCATCTAACAGTTGTTCCTTTGCTTTCTTGTGCTAGGAAGTATCCTAAAAAAAGAGAGAGACTGTTAATTGATCTGTTTAGTGATTGTTAATGGCTCATTTCATTTAATTATACCAATAATTAAGTCCAAATTTTAACCTTAAGAGCTCACATTTACTGCTGTCAGTTTTTGACCCATGTGAAGAAATTATATTGAAATTAGTTCTGGAAAACTTTTTTTCACATGAAATTTTTGTGACATTTTTCTATGGGTGCATTTTTGCTATCTCCAGCACCATCTTCCATGTATGATTACGCACTTCCTCGAAGTAGTTCTTCAACTTCCTGTGTTGCCCTCGCAATGACTGTACACTGCAACATAATTGGCCATTCAAGCTCCCATGAGTCAGTGTGGCCGACACAGAACAGCTGCTGCTGGCTGCTTGTGGTCCTTACAGCAGCTCTTTTGAACTATTACACTTAATGAACAGAAGGGGAAGGTGAAGATGTGCTGCAGGTGGTGCATCTCTAAAAGACACAATGTGGCATCTGTGAGAGGAGAGTAAAGATGATCTGATAGCTGTAATCATGTTGCGTTTGTGCAAATCAGTTAGGCTTTGTTAATTTGTCATTAGTCATTGTCATTAGTGTGAATAATTTTAGACATACAAAATACACTCAGATATACGCATGGTGTTTACGTGAATATTTTCACTTTATCTTTGATGACCAGATTTCACGTACACACACAAGGAAGAACAGAGAGAGAAATTAAAAAAGGATGGAAAAAATTGTGATTCTCCTCACCTCTAGTGTGTGTTTTCTTTATGTCTGTCAAATGTTCTACAGATACAGACATTAAAAAACCTATTATTATTTTGAAAAATTATGTATTTTGTAATGTATTTGTATTATTAATGTATTATGTATTTGAAAAAATGAATAAATTATAAAAACAGGTGAAAAGCTATTAATTATGAATAAAACTATTTTATCTGGCTATGCTTCTGTTTCTGATGGAGCTCAGGATTCATTCATATGGATTTCCTTTATCACAGACAATTTCACTGAATGAACTGGGCATCTGCGTGTAACAACTAACTTGTGAGGATGTGAAGCACATTAATTACCATAAAATCCTGACCGATACTCTTAATGAAGCAACCACAGCACCGTGCGTAAAAGCACACAGGCTTTCTCTAATTTCGAAAAAACATGTACAGTGTCAGGTGCTGTGAAAAGAAGCTGGAGCAGCTGCAACACACACCCAACTGTGAGCAACAAACAAAGCTGACGCCTTCTGCAAAATGTTGTGCTTTCTCTGTTGTGCTCTCTCATTATGAACCAGTCTGTGTTCAGTCTGTGTTCTGGAATATAAAGACTGAAACGCTTGGAAAGCATCCACTTACTCAATTTGTGGGTGATATGATTAGCGCTATGAGCTTTGTGAATCTGACGCTGAGACGGAGCAGATAGCGGTGGCAAATGATATGCAATAGTTAATGCTAAAAGCGGCAGCACTTCAGTCTTCGTGAATCAGGCCCTAAATTTCTTAAAACCAACCCCTGGTGAAGTAGTTGAATAATTTGAAAAAGAAAATTACAATTTGGAACTAAAATGGAACAGGACACTCCCCAAACATTCCCTGCTGACAGGAGAGGTGAACAAAAGCCGTAAACAGACACTGATGTAGCTCTCTGTTGTAAACATCATCACGGTGAATATTTGGAAAGCCTCCATGACTCCCACAAAACACACAAACGCTCACACTCACACACACAAATGACTCCATCAAAAGCAAAAAAAACAACAACCAAAAAAAACGTTTTTTTCTTCTTTGCAAGTGTGTTTTTTAAAATCTTTTTCTGCACACACAGGCACACACAAACACACAGTCCGTTAAAAATTGCATCTTAGAACAGATAGCAATTACACCATCTCCCCTACTGATCCCAGACCAGTGCAATTAACACCGCTATTTCAGAAAGGTTGTTGCTGTCAAAAAGCTCACAAACCTGACCCCCCCCCCAAAAAAAAAGAAAAGAAAGGAAAAGAAAAAAAACACACACGCACACGGACACCACACAGAGGTAAAGTTATTAAGTCTGGTCTGGTTGTGCAACTGATAGCATGAAAGGCAGACAGGTGTTGGGTAGGGCCTGATATTTACTTCACATAGAGCCCAGCATTAAGTCTGAAAAGGCCACCAATGAACACACACATACACACTCACACACACACACACTCTCTCTCTCTCACACACACACACATACACACACACACACACAGTCTCTGTTACACAGTCATCACACCCCTCAACTCTGTCTTTATCATCTTCTTTCTGTCCTTCCCTCTTTGTCATTCTCTCTCTCTCTGTAAATTCTTAAAACCTTCATCAAACATACTAATCTAAAATGAGATCTTTTAAAAAATACATTGGCCGTTGACTTTGCCTTGTCCCTTTTTTGATGCGTCTGTCTCTAAAACATACATGTTGTCTGCAGCTTAAATGCAAGAGAGAGAGTGAGGGAGTGAGAGGTAGTAATGGATTACCATCTCACTATCCCATAATGTCTGATCATTATGTGATAGTCCATCAAGTATGGCAATACTTATTGGGCTGATTACTGATGAAAAATTGAAAAAAATAAACAAAAAAAACATATGTCAGACCTCACTGTAGGCTCTAGCTTACCATGAAGCATGTCTTTTCATGATGTTACTATAGTTTATATTATCCCTGACTGACACTTAAGTCTACAAACAATTCTGAAATGTTCCCACCTGTCCATCTATATCCACACTGCCGTTTACATCAAGAAGGCAGTGTGTTTGGGTGACAGTGCTACATACACAGCAGGACTTAGAGTTTGTGAAAGTGAAGAGAATGTGAAGCTTTAAGTAGTGAACTCTAGTTTCATCTAACTAAACAACAATTTAACATTAAATATTTGTACTGAGGAACTTCAGCCGAATACAGTTTAAAGCCAAAAGGACTCTGAGTTTGGAAATGCAGACAGTTTACATCATTGTACATGTTACCATGTACAAGCAGTGAACAAGTGGTGGAGACTTGGCTTAAGGGCGCAAAGACCTCAGCACTAGCCCTGGAATTTCCCTGGTTGTGTGTATGCTCCGGAACAGCTCCACTGTGGTTCTGCTATGTTCTCTGTTGTCCGTTAACACCCACTTTTCGAGTGTAGCACAGTGCAGTACCGCTGGACTGTTGGAGTTATGAGACTGATGAGATTTCGTGTTGATTAATGAATCATGCATGATCGCTGCCTCTGAAAACCTCTGACCTGTTGACTGCCCTGCACATTGTGCCGTTTTGTTATAAAGTTAAGTGTCAACACAGAGTGTTTAATTCTAAGAACTGACCAGATTTTGTAATGTTGTATCTGTGTCTGGCTTCCTGTCCGCTCTGTGCTGAAGTGATGCGCTGTGCTCGGCATTTACCAAAAACAGAAGCCTTGCATATCTGCTGCAGAAAGCTCCAGACTGCCGGAACTGCAATGGAGTGGATATGGAACACAGTAGAGTCAGGGGAAGCACACACATCGACAAAAGTGAAACCTATCAGCTCCCCTGCCATGGCATCTGGTGGAATTGAGGGGTAAGACTGAGACGCAGAATTTCTCCCTAATTTTCTTATTGATCTCTGTGTCCTTGTTTTCTGTTTTCCCCTTTATTCTGTTTTCCACAGTTTACGGATAACTTTTCAGTTTTCTTTTTAATTGTTTTTGGGGGGGGCAAACTAAATGTAATTATTAATTTTCTCAACATTTCAGGTATTTTTATTATGTTCTAAATCAGTGGTTCCCAAATTGGGGGCCAGGAGACACAGAGATATACATAAATGCATATTTAACTCATTGTTGTACAAATTCTGGTTAAATTCTTTTTTAAATTACTTAAAAATAATATAATGGCTGTTAGGCTGTTGTTCTTTTGTGTTGTATTGATGCCTGTGTAGATCTAATAGTGCATTTGCGCCGGCTGTGCACAACATTATATGCCACCTCCAGGGTCGATGGGGGTCCCCAGTCTCTGGCACCGTTATTTTGAGCATCACCGGCCAAAAACTTGGGAACCCCTGCTTTAAATAATTAACATCTAAAGATTTATCATCAGACAAATTACATTTTGATCAGTGATCAGTATATGCCCATACTGCTTTCAGTGATCAGCAACTGGTTCCAAAAAACTGATCAGACTACCCTTACCCTAAGTTTAGGTCATAGATAACATGGAATTTCTACTAATTTTGGTTGAACTGAAGAAGTCATCGTTGACATGAGACTAGACAGGCCATAGTAGCTGTGTCCTAATTCAGGGGCTGCATCTTCCAGATACTGGATTTATGAGGGACACGGCTTTGTAAAGGCCAAACTAAAAGTTCATGTCAGGAGGCACTGCTCCTGTCATCTAGAAAACATGACGCAGCAGTTAACTTCTGTACATGGAAGGAATCAGAAATTTTTAGTTTGTTGTTGTAGTACTTACAGCCTGTCCTAACTGATTTAGTACTGATTTAGCTCTCACGTGTTGTTAGCACTGTCGCCTCATAGGAAGAAGGTCCTGGGTTCAACTCCCAGCCAGGGCAGGGCCTTTCTATGTGGAGTTTGCATGTTCTCCCCGTGTCTGCGGGGGTTTCTTCTGGTGCTCCGGTTTCCCCCACCGTCAAAATATGTACATTAGAGTAATCTCCAGTCAGTACCCTTGACCAAGGTACTGGCTTAGAATCTGGAGTTGGTTCCTGGGCGCTGTGCTGTGGCTGCCTGCTGCTCCTCAGGGATGGGTTAAATGCTGAGAACAAATTTCACTGTACATTGTGTATATGTTACCAGTAAAGTACCTTTATCTTTAATGCCCTTAATTTTTTCAGCACGCAATGCGTGTACACGTGCACGTTCTGTCTAGGGCTGGGTAAAAAAAATTGATTCATCAATGCATCGCAATTCATTTTTTCCCAATAAAAATAAAGGGGTGGGGCAACGAATTGCATCTTGCACCCACCCTGAGAAGTAGGTAGCTGGCCCCAGAGACAAGTGTGAGTAGGCTACTTTCCATCTTCCTATGTTTGTAGTTTTTTGAATGCAAAAAAACACATATGTTATGATGTTTAGACGATTCTTCATTAGAAACAACACACAGTATAGCAAGTAGGTCTTTATTAGTGACTGTCATTCAGTTTACTTTCATTGGCTGTTACCATGTGGCGAGACTACTCTAGCCACACCTCTAGTTACACCCCTAGTTACTCACCCTCTGCAATTCATAAACTTCAATGAAAAAGACAAAAAAAACTGTCTTTGTCGTTCGAAAACAGGACCCTTTCACAGGTAAAAGTAGGCTTACCAGAAACTTCCAGCTCCCTGGCAATCTCCCTCTGACCAGCTACCACCTTATTTAAGTTTTTTTTTTTAGTGGTATCGTGAGAGGAGGTATCATAAAAATAATTAATTTCAATCAAATGTTTTAGTTGTTCCTTACCCATGTTTCACCCGTCTTCAACGCAAGTGATCTGAAGAAAATAGAAACAGGGCGTGTAAGAAAACTCAGCTCCTACGTTGCGCTGCATTGCAGCAGGACAATGCAGTAAATAAAGCAATCAAATGGATTTTGCACACAGTGAATTTTAGGATGTAGTTGGGGATATATCCAACAGAAGCCAATTAAATTGGACAGCCTTCGTTGTGCCGCTGTCTATGAATAGTCAGTCTAGGAATACAGCATTCAGAGGATGTATTTTATAACATGAACCCAAGAACGTCAGTTGCTTAAATGTATCTACATGGGATCCTAACCTCCTGTCTTTATCTATTGTCTGAACCCAGCACTTTGTGGACTGGAGAAAATCATTGCAGTGAATATAATTTAAGTATATTTGCTCCAAAATGTAATAGGAAAAAACATTTTGTAGTTAAAAGGAGCATTAATGGCCTCAAAATAAAAAACAGAACCAAAAGTTTGTTTTTCACAAATGCAGTCCAAATGAGAATGAAGTGTACGTATGCACAGGCAGGTTGAAAGCTAATAGGTCATATATCTTAACCCAGTGTTTTAAACATTAGATGTGTGTTCTGTGAACAGACATTAAAATCTTTTGTAAAGTACTGATGTCAGTTTGAGGCTTCTGCAGGATGAGACGATAACAGGACAAGGACTTAAGGTCATAAAAAACAACAAGCAAACTGTAACTTTACAAACATTTTGGTCCCTTTTTTATTTTTCATTTAAAAATTAAGGATATAAGGATATAACAGTTTGTTTTTGTGGTCTGGAATGCTTTGGGAAAAATTATTAAATATGTAACCTGTATGGCCTGTGAAAGTTGAGCAGGAAATATATTTCAGCAGCACACTAGACTCCCAACAAGACTGTGCTTACTGTCTATGATGAATAGAGCCTTTAACAGGTGACTCCCTTTCTGTTGTCCCTCATACCAGCAGCACATAATCTCTCTTTTTGACCAATTTTCTCTCTGTATTTGTTTATCGAACATTCTTCTATTCTATGTTTAATCTCTTACTGGAACCACTCTCTCATATCGTATGTTTTAAGTGGACTGAAATTAATTCTATGCCACAGGGCCTCAGCCTTGTCCGAGAGCAGACCCCAAGATTTCGACGAAGGCTTCAGAGGTGACTGCTTTAAAAACCGCTTTTATTCTGCTTTACAACAGCTTCTCTGTTCTCAAGGCAACTCCGATGGCAACTGCTTTGTCTAAGTGAAAACATAAGGGGCTGAATAAAACAAAAGAGTTGAAGACTGAAGACAGAAAAGGGAGCGTTGAGAAGTCAGAAGAGACGAAGCTGTTTGACTGATCCCAAAAGGAAACACATTTAGCATGTTTAAATATGAAAAAAAAAAAAAGGTATGGACCAGCTGGATTTACAGCTTTTGTATGTTTGTATGATATTAGTTCACTCGGGACATTCTTTTGGATCAGTGAACTGATGCACAGACAAGTCACAACATAACAGGCTCAAATTAGAGCTGTGTGCTCCAATTGAGCTCATCACTACTCTCAAATCTCCTTTGTCTACTGTGTACCACTTTATGCTGTTTTCAAAAACAGTGAATGACAAGTATGTAATGGAGGCCTCACACAACTGGTGTACTCCCACACAGCTGTATATACTGTACTTGATTAGACCTCTTCTCAGGATGTGTGTGGGTGTGCACAGTCAGTGCTTAGCTGACATCTCCCTCACTTTGCATAAACTTTGTTGCACCTGTGGGAGTGGGACATCATATTACACCTTTATCATTTCACTGGGCGACCGCTGGCTCAGTTGGTAGAGCAGGCACCCCATATACATAGAGGCTGTGCCCTCGGCCAGGGGTTTGAATCCACCTGTGGCCACTACTCCTGTGAGTGCTCCTGACCAAGGCACTGGCATAAGATCCGGAGTTGGTCCCCGGGCGCCGTACTGTTGCAGCCCACTGCTCCTACACTGAAAAAAGTGATTCTGACCCCAAGTAAATGTTACATGTATAAATCAAGCATAATGTAATAGAAATGTTTTTGTTATTTGACTCCACTTATAAAATATAAAAAAGTTCATCATAAAAT
>JAPQLA010005718.1:0-10108 GCA_029822935.1 Naso vlamingii | reverse complement strand
ACACACACACACACACACAACCTTAACAATGTGATAAAATAAAAGGCGCTTGTTTCCCCCTGTGGCATACAGATAGCTGGGAACTAACAGGGAGCATGCGGAGAGCTGACTTGAATACACACACACAGACAGACAGACAGACAGACACATACACACACACACACACAAATAAATATACACACACAGAGAAGAAGACAGAGGAAGAAGACCAATGAAAGACAAAAACATAGAGGAAGCACAAAGTAAGAAGTAAAATGAGGAAAAGAAAGAAAGGATGCAAAAAACAAGAATAAGAGAAAGACCCGGAGGGAACACAGAGGATTAAAGAGATAAAGAATGAAAAGAATGAGCAAAGAAAATGAAGAACACAGCTTGCAGCTTTCATACAAATTTTCATCCACAACCATGCATAACAACCCACACTGCAACTTTTTTGAACGCGGACACAGAGGAATCTCTTTTTGTGAATCTGGGCACAATGCGAACGCTGGTCTAAGTTCTGGGCACAGGGAGCGCAAGTAGGTGTGGCAGTCATTTTGGTAATTTGGTGAATAGAGACACGGGGATCTGCGGCACAGTCTGGCGCATTGTGGTAGGAATAGGCAACTAGAAGGTGTGTCACAGCTAATTTTAATCAGGGCCAACCAAATCAGCTCCTCTCATTCCCTTCAGAACTGCTGACACAGCATATTGTAAATTTCTGCTGAAGAAGAGCAGACAGGTGCCAGCCAAACTTTATGCAGGAGGAAACTGATGCATGTGTCTGAGCAATGTGCTTGTAAAAGAAACATAAACATTCCAAACCAATTTAGATGCTTCATATATGCAAACTTCACAGGTAACATTAGGCTTATTATGCCACAGCAACACCAATCATGCACATAACCTCACAGAAAGCCACTACTTTCCTGATCCAAGAAAAGCCCAGTTTTTTAGAACTCTTTATGGTTGAATCCAGACTAGCGATTGCGTACATGTGCCATCTGTCCCCGGCCAAGTATTTAAGTAGTTAAGTACTTTAAAATTGATCACATGTGCCTTGCTAATGAAGGAAATGTATCTAACATTGACACTAATTCGTTGTGACCTGAGCATGTCTCGTAACTTCAGTGTTTGAAAGTGAATGTCAAAAGTTCTTGAAGAGATATGAATCAAATAATTTCCAAAATTCACACGATATTTTTATCAAACAAAAATTCCTGCTTCAACCCATATTGTTGGTGTTTTCCCTTAAAAAACAACATTTTCACATTGGTCTCAAAGTTTATTGCTCTAGACTAGAGAAGACTAGAGAAATGACATTATAGAAAACAAGTGAAAAGTTTACTTGAACTTGCCAACTAAAGCCTTGAAAATAGTGCTCCACCCCCTGCATTGCACTTTAACCTGGCTTGGGATGGTGAGAGGCGAAGCGCAAGTTCACCACAAAAATGACACCAAAATCACACTACCACAGCACAGTGCAATTTTGGATAAATTTAGGAAGGGTCACCTCTTTACCGACCCCTCCTCTGCTGCACTGCTCCACACAGCTAGGCACAGTCTGCTTCATGAAAATAGCAACTTGGCGCAGGCAGGGAAAAAAGCCACTTGCGCTGCACGAAATTGCAAATACACCTGGACCTGCACTTGCCCTGGGCACGAAAATAGAGCCCAGAGCCTTTCTGCGTAGTCATATTGTAAAGCTGAATCATAATGTTGTCAGTTGATCAAACTGAGCTAATAATACAAACTTAGCAAACCTGCGTATTCAACATCTGTAAAGTCGCTGTAAAACCAGCCCAGTCTCATTTCCCGTACATCAAATATTTTGTCAAGCATCATGGCATAATAAAGTATTTTTTTGAAGCCTAACCAAGGACTTGTTTTGCCTTAAACACAACCGAACTGTGACTGTTTTACAACACAAACCATGTGTTCAGGAAGACTTTGCATTTCAGACACAGGCGCTCAGCATCCTTACTCAGAATCAAGTATTTGTGTTGGCTTGAAGCTAGATTTATGCTTAACTTCACACAGTGTGTTCCCTTAATTTAGAGATGAGATTCAACAGCATTTTATCAGATTTAAATCAAGTGTTGATTTTACTGATCAAGTATGAATTCTTGCAGATTCTTTGTTGATTCATTTAACAGTGCAGGTGAGGAAATCTTCAAATATGCAACTAAAAGATGTGAGAAAGATGTTTACAACCTGCAGCTAAAACCTGAAAATCAAACAAGCAAGGTAATATAATTAATTAATATTAATCAAATAGGGCTGTGCAAAAAAAACCCAAAACGCTATTTAGATATATATCGATATTTTTAAAAAATTATATATTGATATTCCAGTAAATATCGATACTGCCAGGACCATGCAGAGAGGATGAACTGTCGCCTTCTCGGCCTGGTCCTTTTCGACTGACGCCAAAAAGGGGAAAACTTTTTCAGTCAAGGTTTTACCTGGTTCTCATAGTGTACGAGAATTATGCATTCAATCTTCAATAAATTGGAACAACAAAATTAATCAAAATAGTTTGTCAACTCAGTCACCAATATAATGAGATGTGCCTGCCTATTATTAGATTACCTGAGTGGTACACAGAAAGTTGTATTTTCAGCACCACTTTTAAATTTTGAGTAAATGATGATGAGTATTGCAATATATGGCATTATATATTGGTATCATACTGTTATCGTATCGAATCATATGGTACCAGACTTAATCGAGGTACCTATCGTATCGTGAAATCCTTGACGATACCCCGATATAATCGATTGTATCTGACATATTTAAATGACAGCTATAGTCTTCTGTGGGGTTTTTTTGGACAAACTTTTAGTTTTTGCCCTTGCAGTATTACTATTAATTACCACCTCTAATCCAAATTGCCAATTGGTGAGAAGTCTACCAATGCTGTATTTTTTCCATTGCTTTTTTGTTAGAAAAAAATTGTTACAAAAATTTTGATTAAGATTTGTTAATGTCTGAATACAACAAACTTGGTATTTCCTTGACTGTTCATTTAAAAAATGTTCATTTGTTCCAGTTAACATGGACAACCATAGTAGATAACCACATCTGCAGCATTATAGAAATTTTAGCTTAGCGCACTTAAAGAATTTGACATCCAACAATCATATTTAAAAGGTTTGGGTTCACAAAAGAACATATTTTCTCATTTATTTTTATACAATTTAGCCATGCAAATAGGTTCAAATGTAGTTGTTCAGGTATAAAGATGTGTGTCACAAACCCGGCTCCAGGGCCGTGACAAAAAGCTGAATGGACACACTGGATGGCATACAATCAAAGTTTGTTACAGTAAATAGCAACTCACTAACATGGTCCGATAATCGCTGAAAAGTTGCAGGAGCATTTTCTTCGTCCAACTGGCATCACTCTGTAGGAGAAAAGCCCTGCTAGTGTAACAAATGTGGAAATTTCCTGCGCACACTTCGAGAGGGTGGCCTGCCAATAACCTTTCAACAAATCAAATTTACCGACAAACTTGGCGGACCCCACCTGGTCTATGCAATCATCTATCCGCAGCAACGGAAACAAATCTGATTTTGTGACAGAGCTGACCTTCCTAAAATCAGTGCAAAACCTAGGTGTTCCATCCTACTTTGGAACCAGAATGCAGAGAGAAGCCCAGGCTAAAGATGATGGTGCAGCAATGTCATTTTTAAGCATGTAGTCTACCTCAGCATCCAAGTAGCTGTGTTTAACCGGCGCCATGCGGTACAATTGTTGTTTAATAGGCAGAGCATCACCCACATCAGTGTCGTCTTCAATCCAAGTGACAAGGCCTTAACCACACTGTTAGTTGTAATGGACCTCAGTGGGTAAGCTGCAGGGTACCTGGTGCTCTGAGACATTACAGAAAGCAGGTTCTTACACCCACACTTGGAGCACGGCGGTGGACCCACACAGTCCACCATTAGGTGAGAAATAGCTCAGAGACTGAGGGAATGGGCTGCAGTGGTGGGGTTGGCACCCTGGTTTCACTTTCCTGTTAGCTGGTACACATGGCAGGTTTTAATGTATTCAGACACATCCCGCTTTAAGCGAGGCCAAAAGAAATGTTTCTGGATGCTAAAGTAGATTTTGCAGACACCAAAATGACCACACTCATCATGCGCAACCTTTAAAGCATTACATGGCATTTTTTGTACCTTAACAAAGATCCATCATAATATTTTTACTGTTACATTGACCAAAAATATGGTAAATAATCGCTCTACCATTTCCACTATGTCAGCTCCTACTATGGCTGTCTATGCAGGGACAGATTACTAGGCCAAGTGCGCATGCGCATATATTCGGCTTTACGGTACACAGCATATAAACAAGAAAGTTTAGCCTTAGGCATCAGATGGGAAACATTTTAGTTGCTGGCGACATGTTCAGGATCAACTAGGCTTCAAGACAGACGCCGAACTTGGCTTCTTCCTTCTTGATTAGTAAGTACATGGCTAACGTTAATAGCCGATGTTGCATCAGAGCTGACCATCAGAAATTCCTCCTGGTTGATACGGCGCTTTGGTGGGTTTAGGCAAGAAAAATCAACTTGGTTGGGTTTTGGTAAGAAAATTGTGACTTTAGGTTTAGGTGGTGGGACATTCTGACAGTCACATTTGCTGATGTAATACCAGCCTGCTATATCTTCAGTTGTTGTACTCACTTGAGTTTGGCTGTGTTATCAAGGTTGTCAACTCATTAGTTTTTTGTTTTTATTATTAATTTCGTGATAATGTGGCTGTATGTTAGCTGCTAGTTTTTAGTTAGCAAGGGGATCTCTGCTAACGTTACGTTATCCATAATTGGATAATGTTGTCGCTTCTTTGTGTCGAGGTTTGCACACAA
Source organism: Naso vlamingii (assembly GCA_029822935.1). Lineage (NCBI taxonomy): Eukaryota > Metazoa > Chordata > Actinopteri > Acanthuriformes > Acanthuridae > Naso > Naso vlamingii. The sequence continues at coordinate 5,257 of JAPQLA010005718.1, read as the reverse complement.
CGTTAGCGCGCTAAGCTAACACACCAGACTAACTTTGGTCAGTGGGTGGAGGGGATCCCTGCTAACCAAATTCCTAACCAAGGTAGTGTGTTATCTTAGCATGCTAACGTTGTGTGCAAACTTCGCCACGCCACAAAAGAAGCAACAACATTACCCTAGCATGGATAACGTTAGCAGGGGGATCCCTGCTAAAAGTTTGTGTGCAAACTTCGATGTCCTGAAACGACAACATTATCAGAGCATGCATGATTATGAAATGAGTTTTGTTTGTTTATTGTGGTCACACTAATGCTACATTGTATCTATAGCCAAAGAGACATGCAACCAGTCTATTTTCACCCCCCACGTTACACTAAATAGCATTACCATGCTACAAAATTGTTGCCATAAGTTACTAATTTGGTCTGTGTAAAGGAAAAAGGACAGCAACCACCTCCCGAGCCTGCTGTATCAAGCATTGGTGAATCTGACCATGATAGGTATGTTTTCCAGGAATAGCTTTTGCAGAGTATTCTTACAGGACATTGTGAATTGTGAATATGACCTTATTGTTATTTATTGTTTGAAATAGGGATACAGCATTTCACATCGAAGGTGTTCAACCAATGGTCATAGAAACAGAGGAGATTGGTGTACTGGAAACCAGGTGAGTTTGTCTAATGTCAGTAACTGTGACACACTTTTTTAAGTGGGATCTATACATTTGACTAATTTCTCTCTTAGGTTTTATACCCTGGTTGCAGCATGCACTCCTCGTGTATTGCTGATGAAGAGCAGCAGGACCTTCTGGCTGAGGAGGTCATCAGTGATTGGAGAAATAGCACATAAGTTGTGTGTGAGACCTTTTTCTTCTATTGATGTACAAGTCTGGTCATATATATATATATATATATATATATATACATATATCAATAGAAAACCATATATATATATATGGTTTTCTATTGATGTCCAAATCTATGGTTATTATGGGAGCCCTCTGGCCGAGAAGAAGCTATGGACAGCTCAGATGAGGAATACGTTCCCCCTCTTACTCTACGGTATGTTTCACTTAGTACCATTTCAAGTTGGAACAAATGCTATTGTATATACTGTGTGAGGATAGTTACAATAACAAAAAGGGATGGGGCTATGCTTTTCACAGTGCCAATTCCTTGTTACAACTACCAGCACATTCATTCAATTCCTACGTAAATTATGCCTCTGTTGGACAGAAACTGTTGAACCGGTTTCTAAAGTGTCCAGTCTTTAGAAGGGTTGACTGCCCATTCGACATTCAGCAATGTACACAATAGCCTACTTTCGACCACTTCTCACATAGCTGGAGAGGGGAAAAGTTGCTAATGACAAAAGTTAACATTACAAATGAACGGCCCTGAAAATGAAACTGCACATTTTGTGTAGCACAAACAGAGCAATCTAAAAGAAAAACACACACACCCAGACGCACACACATATATCTTACTTTTGTCTTCATAATGGGGAAAAACCACTGCCTGAAGTGTCATCAGCAGCTGCTGATACGTTAACCAACCAGCTGATTAGCACTTGTAGCAGTCAAAAAAGTGAGGCAAATCAAGCAAAAGCTTACCAGACATTTCCAAAAGCAGGCCTCAAGTAATCCACACAATGCATTGCCAGTATCCATACTGCCAGGTGTGGAGAATAATAAAAATATAATTAATACTCACTCACTGTTGCAGTATCCCCTTTCTCCACACAACACAACCCAACAATAAAATTAATAACAACAATAATACCCACTCTTGGGCAGGGCTGTCACATTATGTCTGAGATTAGGGACTATTAATTTTGTAAGACTGTACCCCCCAAAAAGAGAATTGTGCAAGGCTAATGCATGATAACTAGTCATAAACATCTCAAAGATACAGGTAATGAAAATGTACATCAGTTAAATGCAATACAAATAATGTATGTATGAAAGAATTATACTTTCTGAGTAGTGACCATATAATGCATTGTAGATCTTGTAGGTAGAGAGGTACTTTTTTCCCCAATTCATTCTTCAATTCACAATTGGCTCAGCTGAGTGACAGCAGAAAGAGCAAAACAACAATGTGTGTCCTCTGTATTAGGCACTATAATCAAATCATAATGTACTCTGTCATTCCCTGACCCCTCCCTGATTGTGCAAGAGCATTTTATCTGGAGCTGCAGAAGAACAAATGGACAAAGCTGAGGCGAATATTAAGAATTGCTGTGTGTCTGAAAATTGCCAATTTTCAAGGCTCCGATTTCAGAGACAAAGTGACAGGTGTGTAGCGGATGTTTTTTTTGTTTTGTTTTGTTTTTTTTTAAACGCAGATCAGGACAGATAGGAGGAAATAGACAGGAAAATCCTCTCCAACAGATTTACAGTCATGCATAACAGGCAGCAAAAATGTACTGTGTCAACAGACTTTTGACAGACTCAAATGCTACTTCAAAAATAAAATCACATCAATTTGACACTATGCAAGTTAGTGAGACAGGTTTTCTGGCAGCCATCACCTGTTTGTCTGAAAAAACAGACTGACAGCTTAGCTTGGCAATAGATTGACTGGTGTTTTGTGCTGTCAGGGGAACATTTTTATCTAACGTTGTTTTGATACCAGCAGGAAAACCAATTGGGACAGGTAGTGAAAGTTGACTTTCGACCCAGGCAAATATATATTTTATATCAAGATCGCCCTACCTTACCTTCAGACTCTACATTCAGTGAATGTAGAATCTGTTTATAGAGACTACATCTAAATTAAATCACATAAACTCTGAATTTACTGAGTTACTTAAAGTGTTAGTATTCTGTACAAAATAAGCATCTGCTAGTACAGCTTACACAATCTATTTAACTTTACTTCAATCAAACTACAACTTTCCTTGTTTTTTAAGGCTATCAGTTACATTCTTTCTTAGTAAAGTAAACTAATCAGAGTTTACAGACAGGTGCTCTGCTTTCCACACCTTGAATAATATGTAAATGAAGACCCATGGACTGAGAATCTGTTTTAATACATTGTACTTGGTATGATTAAATGTGACAATTAAAAAAAGTATTCTATGTGTCTGTTGGGTTGCATATGTGTGTTATATCAATTATGTCTAATTTTGCTCTGTCATCTTTAAAACAGATTCCTCTGTCTTGTCCCCTGATAAAACAAACAAACCAAAAAAACCTCCCATATATATCACCTTTTTGTGAGCACACAGGTAACTACACAAATTAAAGCTGGAGTCTATGATTTGTGACATTAATCATAATCATTATCTTCATTATGATGGTGTTTATGGCCAAAAAATATAATTTACAATTTCCTGACACCAACAGGAATGAAAAAAATTCACTCTCTCTAGCGACTGCAGGCCTGCAAAGAATCCAACCAATCACTGCCGTTCACTCCAAATGGGAGTGTCCCCTGGCTTTTGCCCATCCCTTTCTCGTCCCATCTCCCTCCCTCCACCGTCCCGCTATGCCCTTAAAACGACGCGCAGCGCAGCCTCCCTTATGGTTGGCATAACACTGAGAGAAGGAGAGCCAGACAAGATAAAGAATGGAGGATACAAACCAAGGAAAGCCGCCTCTGCCACCTCTGCTCGCCCCACCGACAAAGCAAGACAGAAAAAAGAAAGCCTGCCGCTGCAAAAGCTGAAACAAGGAAAAAGTTGGACCAAGCCAGAGGACAAACAAGTAAATATTGGGATTGCTTCTAAACGGTGGAGACAACTCTGGGAGTCTATGGGCCTCAGAGACGATGCCGTGACTGCAGAGTTTTTGTTAGATAGGTAATCTGTTGTTTTATTGTGGAAGTTGTGTTATGTTTATGAAATATGTATCCTGTGTTGCGACATTGATAACTTTTATCCGGTCAATGCCAGCTTATGACAGTGAAAGCTAACGTAAGCTTTTCTGCCGGCCTACTCTGTCTCAAAATAACGTTAGCCTCTACGCTGGTATTGTGTTGACAACAGGGAACAATCTCGATGAAGGAACTGTTCCCGACACAACACCAGCCTTATAAGCTAATGCAGTAAACATTTCTACACATTCCTTGTGCAAAATCTGCTTTATTTGCTCAACGGAAATCCACATTGCGGTGCCAACGGTAGTTACCGTTCGCCTCTACGTAGGCCTTATAAGCTAATACAGCTAGCATGTTCACACATTCTCTGTGCAAAATCAGCGTGTTTATTTGCTCGAAGCAGGTCAATGTTGTTGTCATTACGGACATAAGAAGCTAATGGCAGCAATCTTTTGCCTCCATGGCTACCCAATAAGCAGAAATATTTGCTATGTTGACATATTTCATGTATAACATTACACTCTCCACATTGTTGTCATTATCATGATTACAAGCTAACGGCAGCATCTGTTAGCCTCTCTGCAACCCCAGTCACTTTATAGTAGCTATATCTACACGTCACGTGTGTACAATATTTTTTATTTTCTTGCCCGTGGAGTACATTGTGAGCTAATTGTCATCAAGAAATGCTTATAAATGTACTTTGCTTTGTTTTTGTTGTTGCAACAGTGGTTTAAGAATAGTATAGTGCTATTCTTGAAAAACAGCTCTCAGTGCCATGAATAACTAAGAAGAGGCCCAACGATCTTCGTCAGTATGGACTTGTGTTGTGTGTCCCTGCCCCATCAACTGAGGTGCTACTGCAAACGCAAGTTAGCAAAGGGCTCAGTGAGTTAGATGACAATATTTGATCAAATTTAAAGTTGTACTGTTACTTTCAGCTGTCTAATTGTTTTTTGTTTTTGTTTTTTTCTGTAGGACAATTGCTTCCACAGGAGGCAGTCATCACTGCTCTAAATGAGGACAGAAACAGCCCGCCATGTCAGACAACAACAGATGACTTTCTGTATAACATTATTGTTGTTTATATTCATCTTTTTTGTTTTTTGTTTTTCCATTAAAATGAAAATACAGTTCTGGGTAACAAATTATTTGTCTTCTTTCCTGATACATATAATGACAACTGTCTTTTTTATATTCATATTCAGTAAACAAGTCTATATTCAATTTGAATTTTTATTGCCTATTACACACAGGAAATAAACTTAATGTAGCTCTGTTTCATAATAATTTAAAAAATTGAAATTAAAGACAATGAGGTAAACATATACAATATGCAGTATCAATAATATTAAGTCCAAATTCAAGCATTTTTTCAAGGCTACCTGGTAAATTAAAAAAATAGTATTGCACTTTTACAAAAAGACAAATGAACATGCCAAAAAAAAGTTGCAACT
>JAPQLA010005636.1:0-14195 GCA_029822935.1 Naso vlamingii | reverse complement strand
GCAGAGAGAAAAAAATGCACTGATGCTGGGAAGTCGGCTCGTTGCTTTGTTTCAACTGTGCGAGAGCCCAAGTCGGCCGACCAGAATTTCTGATGTCAGAAACTCATCCGACCGTCCAACGGCCGTTCGGGGCCCTCGCTCCCCCCGTACGCTGCACGGCAAACCACGCCTGACGAAGCCAAAGTTCAGCCTGACTCTAAATGAGTTGTACGGCTCAATAATTGGATCAAAAACGGGCTTACATCGTACAGCGTATGCCCAGCTTTACACACATCCAGACTGAGCCAGGGAATCAATTCACAACAGTGAACAGACAATCTGACTGTCACTTTTTTTCCAAGTATTTTCATTGGAAACCAGCACCCCACAAATGTCAAACAAAAAAAGTACCTATCTCCCTCTCTCTCTCTCTCTCTCTCTCTCTCTATATATATATATATATATATATATTTATATATAGGTATAGATCTATATGTATGTGTGTGTGTGTGTGTGTGTTCCCGCAGTTGTTTGTCAAACATCAAATACAATGAAGAAATATGTGTTCTCGCATTTTTTGATAATTATCTCGCCCCAACCCCTCTTTGAGGTGTACAACAGAACTGAGAAGTGCAGATCAACCCACTGACCCCCCCCCCTCCAAAATGAACAAAAAACTGGGTCGATGCAAAGATTTTGAGTCAAACAAAGGATTCAAAGCACAGAAGTGAGATCTATGCTGGGATGAAGAATGCTGACTCACATCACTGAAATCTGATGACGGACTTAATTTACTGGATAAACAGACACAATTCTAGTTAAATACTGACTGCGTTTGCATATGGAGTAGTTTGAGTTGTATTTGTGCACCTTACCGATCTGGGACTGGGCCACCATGGTGGATTTTCGGTCACAGAGAGGAGAGAAAGGTAGACCCAGCTCTGCTTCTTTATCACCCTGAAAACAAATTCAGCATATGTGCACTTGGCCAGCTTTACTTTCACTTCATTTCCATTTCTTCAGTTGCTTTACCGTGTTTTTAAATAGAAAAATGAAAGCACACACCAAACACCAGAACAACGTAATATTCAATAACGTCTGCCAAGGGACTGTCCCACATAACAGCCATAGGAGATTGCAAATCAGGACACTTTTACTAATGAACTACATATAGACATCCAGCACCATTAATATGTAACTGACCCTTTGCTAAGCCCCGCCCCTCTGTCATGGTGAGTCAAACTGTCTGAGCTTGCAGGGATCCTGTACTAGGAAAACAAAAGTGATTTCAGACAGCAGCAGACAGAAGGTCTGCAATGAGCCTCTGAATGATAAATACAGGAAGTCAAAGTGACTCAGCAGTGAAAACAGGTTAGAGTTATGAATACAGAGATACATGCTAAAGCTACAGATCACAGTGCAGATGCTTCAACTTGTGTTTCACTTCATTCAGAAAACAAACAAGGACCCTGATAATGCTTTAGGACCCATTTAGGACAAGCAGAGGACACGTCTCTGTGTATATTAACTCTGTGGAGAATCAACTTTTATCAAACTTTTTATCCTGTTTTTATATCTTGTTTTATGGCAGACTTAACTAGGGTTCCTTTTAACTACACATTCGGATTGGATGCTAAATTTTTGGTAATCAAGGATTGGATTTTTAAGTTAAAATTGACGATTGTATCGACACACTGGTGACAGCAGGGCCGACTGTAGTTGACAGCGTGGGAAAATCTAGCCTACCACGGAAGCTAACGAACTGTCTTCTCTACCTCAGCCAGCACCACGGCCTGCAAGAGATTCAGTGGCTTACTGGAGGCTTATCCATCACAGTAAGGCCCAGTCTTTGGGCCTGCGCTGGTAAGTTTCACTTCACTGTCTCAGCACTACTCTCCGCTGTGGGCTCCCGTTGTGGAGCCCTCGCACGTAAGTTTTTGCTCTGTGTTGCTACCTGCTTACTTCACCAAGGCTATAGCATTTATCAATTACTTCGCCCACTTTTACTGGCCACGACTATTTCTCCTTTCTCAGCAATTGCCGACCAGCTATTCGGAGACCTTCACTTCACCAATACGTCACAGCCATGGCCCTAATTACCTCACCATCCTGTGACAGCTGCATCCGCCTGGCCGTGAAGATCATCGAGCTGGAGGAATGGATTTCCACATTGTACAGGATCCGTGAGGCTGAGATGCAAATGGACACTATCATTTTTGTTCCAGCACAACCGGACCCCATTTATGCTCAAGTCCACAGTGAATCTGCTGTCTGTCCAGTGGCTGTTGCTGATTCCGCGGCAGATGCTGCTCTTCTGAGGCCCGAGACCACCGCTCCTGTTGCTGCTGCCCCTCCTCAGAACACTGTGTCTGAGGGGTCTTGGATACAGCAAGGTGCTAAGCCTAAAACTAGGGTCTGCTCTACTCCATCCGAGCCCGAGCCCTGGTCCCTGGTTGTTGCTCGCGGCAGGAGAGGGAGTCGCTCTTCCCGTGCATCGCAATACAACATCCAGCTGGAGAATAAATTCGTCCCCTTAGAACAGCAAGATTTTTCTTCTCTAGCTGAGTCATCCCAGGGATTCCATGGTTCATCACCGTCTCCGATCCCCCCAAAATCTAGATGTCCCTCTCTTCCCAGGTGAGCCACCGCTCCATTCTGATGTTTACTCCAGCACCAAGGTGCGCTCCTCTCCTCCACCCTGGTCGTCCCTCTTCACCCACCTCATCGCATCAGGAAAGGTCTCCTCCAGTGTCCACTATGCCCTCTTCCAGCCCCAAGCTCAAACAGTCAGTTTCCCTTCGCCCCCTCATTCCTCCAACCTCAGTGATAACTGGGGACTCCATATCCAAGAACATCCGTTTTGCTAATGCAGTAACGCATTCTTTTCCTGGAGTCACCGTCCCAGTCATTATAGACAAACTACCCAGTCTGTTGCGCTCACTCCTGTCTTCCATTACCTGGTTAACAGTCCACGTGGGCTGTAGTGACACAGCTCGTCGGCATTCTGAGCTGACTAAGAAAGATTTTAATGACCTTTTTAGCCTTTTAAAAAACTGTGGAAAATCCATCTTTATCAGCGGTTCCCTGCCTATACTGTCCCACTGTCCCAGGTGTTGATTACCCGTGATGTTTTTTACTCCCAAAAGGAGATTTTTGGCCAGTTTTACCCAATAACCCTGCCTGAACTTTTAGATGTTGTTTCACACTTGAGAGTGTCTACCAGCCCTCTCGATGTGATCCCCTCTAGGTTTTTAGAACAGGCAACTGATTCTATGGGCCTGCTTTCTGTTTTTGACAGCTCCGTGGCTACCGGCTGTGTCTCTGATTATTGTAAAAGTGCATGTGTGACCCAATTTTGAAAAAACCTGGACTGGATCCTTCTCTGCATCACAATTACAGACCAGTTTCCAAGCTACCTTTTACCTACCTTTTACCTCAAAAAATTTCAGTCTGGTTTCTGGAAGTACCATAGCACAGAAACGACCTTGCTTAAACTGACCAATGATCTTTTAACGGCAGCTGATAGTGGCATGTGCTTTGTCATGGCACTTCTGGACCTCAGTGCTGCTTTTGACACAATCAATCACAGCATTCTTTTAAACAGACTGAGGCACTTGGTGGGAGTGTCAGGTACAGCTTTAGAGTGGTTTTCTTTTCACCTTACAAATAGAAGGTTTTCTGTCACAGCAAATAACCACATGTCCTCATTTTCCCTCCTCAAGTACGGCGTGCTTCAGGGGTCGGTTTTGGGACCTATTTTATTTTCATTGTACATGCTTCCTCTGGGGCACATAATACAAAGACATGGTGTTTCTTTTCATTTTTATGCTGACGACATGCAGCTGTACCTGCCCGTTAAGGCCACTGACCCTGGGAAGTTGACTGCTTTACTATACTGTATCAATGCTGTTAAAAACTGGATGTCAGAAAACTTTCTTCAGCTGAACTCCATCAAACCAGAAGTCTTGGTTATTGTGTCCCAGCAGATGGCAAAACAAATTCTGCCATCTGCTGGGCCTTTACTAGATTGCATCAAACCTGCTGCAAAAAACCTTGGCGTCTGGTTTGACAGCAACTATAACTCCCCTGCAGTTGAAAACACAAGCACAAAGCGATCTTGTAGTTACGGGCATTTATTCGTGCATCCATGTCATCAAACATGCCATGAGAACTAAGTAAAATAAAACACAAATCATAAAATTAGTCTGAAACATATAAAGCATTCCTAGAGAGAACAATGATTAAATACATATTTTACACTGACAACATATCTTGTATATCCAGCTATAAGCTGGTAAATTTACAGATAATTAGCTGGCACACACAAACATAATGGAAAACGTTAGTTATCACGCAGTCATCACATGCACCTCTTAAGCATTTAATTAGCGTAATTAACACACAAAATAACGCTTCATACCTCATTGGCCACTTCAACTCAGGGGGAACCAGAAACTTCTGCTTTACAAGTCTTCACTTAATCCACAAATGTTCATGAAATCACAGAAAAGTCATATCAACATTGCAGGTACTTTCTCTCCAACTGGCACTGCATGCATAGAATGCCGCAACAAAACAAACACCCGCAACTCCACGGCAAGAACGTTTGTTCTGCTATGAAACTAGATACATACTAACAGGTTTTATGTTCCTATTTATTTATTTATTGACAAAAACCTTATTTATTAAAATGTAAGTTATTCTTGTCTTTACCTTAAAGTTATGAAATGAACTTAAATTATATCTCTGACTCTGATGGTGGTTACAGCAACCTAAACTTCACACAGCACACCACAAAACTTATACAGTCACGTTTTTATCACCTCAGAAACATTTTCAAAGATTTGATCTTTTTTAACTCAATTCTGAGACGATTTCACATGCCTTTATTTCTTAACGGCTGGATTATGGTAACTGCCTTTTTACCTGTCTTAATCAGAAATCCTTGGCCAGACTTCAGTCGGTGCAGAACTCTGCTGCCAGGCTTTTAACTAAAACTAAGAAACATGAACATATTATGCCTGTTTTAACATCTTTACACTGGGTACCAGTACGTTTTAGGATTGATAGGGTCCAATTCATATGTGCCATTAGTAACCCTTTGAAATGATCAGTCATTATTTTTTGAAATTTTTGGGAAAAGTAGGTGAAAATGTGTTTTATGGTCAGTTAAAATTGTGACCAGTGGGATAATGTGCTGCATACTGAATTAACATATTTCTTCTATGTCTATGTGTCGGCGGAGTGCACAGTGTGTGTGTGTGTGTGTGTGTGTGCCACGCAGGTGTGTTCACTGGAGTGGTACACCTATGTGACAACTCAAATCACACTTGCCGATCAATGCACAATATTTATTCTTTAATGCTGATCGATCCCAGATTTCTACAACAATGATTTTTTCATCAGTTACCAAACAGCCTGCTCTGTTGCGCCCCCTCCATTCTGTCTTTGCAGTGCAATTAAATAAAAAAATGTGATTTTAGAACTTATTTGAGATTTTTCCTTTTCTATTTATATGTATTATTTACTTTTTTCTTTTTAAAATTAATTTACTTCACCCCGGTCACATATGAGTGAGGTGATATTTTCATTTATGTCACACAGTGGGGTCAATTTCACTCTCTTTCTTGTGTCTCATCCCTCCGCCAGCGAGTCGCGGTCTCTCCTTTCCTCAGTTTATGTGCATACGCAGGAGTGAAAATTTGCGTGGAGCCCCACACATTCCCACACCAAGTTTGTTTTTTATAAATCCCAATTTTTGCTTAGGAGGCGGTTTACGCCTTCTTTTGTGCGTACGCCACATTTATAAATGAGGCCCCAGGTCTGGGAGGCAGACTCCCTCTCTACGTTTAAGAGTAGGCTTAAAACTTTCCTTTTTGATAAAGCTTATAGTTAAGGCTGGCACAGGCCAGCCCATAGTTGTGCTGTTATAGGTTTAGACTGCCGAGGGATTTCCCATGACGCACTGAGCTCCTCTGCTTTCCCAGTGCATGTTACTAACCCCATACTTTCTTGCCACCTCACAAGCTCCTGTGAGTCCGGTTGGTTGAGGATGTGGCTCATTTGGTGGAGATGACCGTCCAGCTTCTTTAGAGAGTGGGAGATTTTGTGGCCTGGGATCCTTGTCCATCCTAAGGACAGGGATCCCTCCTCTGCCGTTCTGTCAGAGGTTTCTTATTTTTCCCTGATTCTTTCCATCAACTCAGGGTTTTTACGTTTTTCCTCACCTGGTGAGAGGGTCTAAGAACAGAGGCTGTCACACCTGGGCTATACAAATATAACTTTGATTGATTGATTGATTCTCAGCTTCCGGCAGCCATCTTGGACGCCATCTTGGATTTCTTCAATAAATAATTAATTAGTGGTAATTTCACTGATTCAGTTGTATTCCTTGAGGCCTAAAACCTAGGGTTAGACATCAAAACCACCCTTCTAGGATGAGCAGTAATTGAGATATAGAAATTTTAAGCTATTGGCGGCCGTCTTGGATGCCATCTTGAAAATGACCCCTTTTGCAAGGTTAGATTTTCTTGTATTTTTAGCATGTTTTTTAGCAGGACCAATAGTACCAGAATCCATTGAAAAACCTTGGAAGGGAATTTTTTTGAGGTTAGGTGTATTTTTCCCATATTTTGACTGGCCTACTTTGTGAATAAATTTGCTTTGTGAAAATGGTCTGGGAACACTCCTATTCACAGCTGTTTCCAACTGACCAATCACAATCGTTTATCTCATATGTGGTGGGCTTTATGTGAAGACTCATTGAAGAGTCTGAGGATGGCAGCCCTGAACTGTGTACACGACAGCTGACATAAATCGTTGATAACCTACAGACGGACGAGGGGCATGGCTATTTACGTGAATTTTCCACAACCCCATAATTAATCACATAGATGTTGTCATTTTGTGTTGTGAAATTAGCAATTTACATCAGTTTTAGTGTTTTTGTCTAGTGTTATTTTTTAGCGTGCTGTGTTGTACCAAGGCTGCTGAGTCTCAAGTCGACACCGCACAGATCGGTAAGAAGACTCCTACTAAAGGCTCCTGTTCTTCCCTCTGTGTAGTAATCACAAAAAAACTACTTGTCACGTCTCCAAGTTTGTTCTCCGTCTTGTGGTAATATTCCTTTTTTTAAACATTGTGTGGTTTTCAATGACAAGGGGTTTCGGCTCCCCTGAAATTCCCCTCAAAACAAACATGGCGGTGGCTCAGCTGGAGTGCCAGAGGAAAGACAAAGCAAACAGCTCTGATTGGTTGTATGTCTATCCAGTTACGCCGAGAGGCAATTTTGTCTACGCCCATTGGTTCTGCCCCCCAGAAATGAACAGTAAATTGAGAGGTACCAGACTAATCCTCACTTGAGAATTAGTATGGCTGTGCCAGGCTACTTTTTTTTTTTTTTTTTAACTTCTACTTTTTGATGTCAAAGTAGGCTTGACAGGATTTTGGAAAACAATGTCCTCCATTTTTTTTAACATAGAACATACACACCATTCCCACCCCTGATCCCCACTAGACCCTAAACAATAAAAAACAATATTACAGTAATGTTGATTACAAGAAAAAGTACAAATGTCAGTAGTTAGACAGATAAACACAATGTACGTATATGTAAACAATAAAAAATAAAAATAAATGGCAAATTTAAAAAACATCTAATGGAAGAAGAAAGAGAATGGTGAAAGAGAAATAAGTATAAATAAAATAGGGTTCCAGGTAGAGTAAAACCGATGCTTGGTTCACCTGAGTGTGTATTTGATCTTTTCAAGACTTAAATTTAGCAAGAGACCACTCATCCACAAGGAGGTACTTAGGGGTCTTGGGCATTTCCAGTGCAAGAGAATTCTTCTTCGGGCGAGCAGGGTGGAGAACACTACGCCTTTATGTTTATGAGTTGGTGCTGTTCCAAAGATAGCTGTAAATGCATTTGGCTATAAATTCAGCGTTAAAGCCAGTGAAAAGGGTCTTGAAGATTTCTGACCAATAATTGAAAAGGGAGGAGCACGACCAAAATGTATGTGTTAGGGTTGCTGCTTCACTATGACATCTGCTGCAGTTCTCGTCTATGTTGGAGTAGATTTTAGCAAGCCTGGACTACGAGAGGTGAGTATGATGTAAGACTTTGAATTGCATTTAGCATATGATGACTATTCACTCTTGTCAGAGCCTTGCTCCAGGAGTCATCAGGATTTACACCCCCAAGCTCCTCTTCCCATTTCTCTTTTATTTTACCAAAAGAAGTGTCATTGAGAGATGATATTCTGAAATAGATTCTTGAAATGAGGCCTTTTAGATGGGAAGGGATTTGGAGGAGGTCATCCATCATAGAGGATTGTGGTGTGTTGGGTAGGTCTGGATCAAGATTTCGTAAGAAATGCCAGGTTTGGAGGTATTGAAAATGACTTGAGTGGGGAAGGTTACATTTTTGAGACAGATGATTAAAGGTACAGAAGGTACCCCAAGAATAATGATCCTTGAACTTGGAGAGTCCAAGTCTCTTCCACAAGGCAAAGATATTGTCTAATCTGGCAGGGACAAAAAGGTGATTGTTGCAGATAGGGGCCAGTTTGAGAGATTTGTTAAACCTGAGTAATGTCTAAATTGTGACCAGATTCGGAGATTATTAAGGATGACAGGGTGAGTAGTATAGTGTGAAAAGGATAAAGGGAGATCGGAGGTAACCAGAGCAGAGAGGGATGATGCAGGACAAGAATTATTTTCAATGTCACATCACTACAGCTGTGGAGTTTGAACCCAGCATATAAATTTCAGGATATTGGCGGCCCAGTGGTAATAAAGCAAATTCAGTGAACCAAACCACCCTGAGACCTATGACGCTGCAGAAGTCCTTTTTGTATTCTAGGTACCTTACCGCCCCAAATGAAAGATGTTATAGATTTATCCACAAACTGTAAAAAACAATTTTGGGAGAAATATAGGGAGACGCTGGAAAAGATACAGAAATGTATCTAAAATGCTCATTTTTATACAGTGAATCTTTCCTGTATGTCAGATTGATTGATCACCATCTTTGAAAATCATCTTTTAGTTTGGTGATGAGGGGCATGAATTTAAAAAAAAAATAATTTAGTGAAGGATCTTGTTATATTAATTCCCAAATACTTAAAGCCAGATTTAGACAGGTGAGAAGGAAGATCATTCTGTGGGATTGAGAAAGCAAGGTTATTCATGGGGGAGCACTCACTTTAGTAAAAGTTGATCCTATATCCTGACAAAACACCAAATTCACGTAATATATGAAGTATATGGGGTAGCACCATAGATGGTCAGAAACATACACTGGCAAAATGTCCATGTAAAGCGACACCTTATATCTCTTCTCTCACCTTGAAATTCCACTTATTGTCGCAGATGACTTTAAAATTATGGACAGAGCCACAACAGTGAGTGCAAAGAGAAGTGGGTTTAATGGACACCCTTGACGTGTTCCCTTCGACAACAAGAAATATTTGGAGCCCCTCCTCTTTGTGACTACTGATGCCTCCGGTGAGGGACATAAAAGTCTGACGTATGGGATGAAAGTGGGTTAGAAGCTGAAAGCTTGCAAACATTTAAATAAATATGCCTATTCCACTTGGTCAAAGGCTTTCTCCGCATAAATACCTCTGATATCTCCCTGGATGCTGTTGAGTGAATGATGTTGAGAAGGTTTCTGATGCTGGAGAACGAGTGCCGACCTTTTATAAAGTCAGTTTGGTCTGAAGAAATCACATCACTGAAAGAGGGTTCTAGACGTCGAGCTAAGGCTCTGGCAAGTATTTTAATGTTGCAGTTCAACTGGGAGATGGGTCGATACAATCCACACTCTGATTTATCCTTCCCTGGCTTCAGTAAAAGTGATATGGACGCACCTGTCAGTGATTTTGGTAAAGCCCCACTGCTCATTGAATTGCCAAACATTTCTAACAGAATTGGAGTTAATTTAATGGTCAGTCGTAAGCTCACCCTTTTTTTTATTTGCGTGATCTGTTGGTCAGAGGATTTACATTTTAACTGATGAGCTGAGAGACAGCCAGCCTTTTCACCATGCTCACAAATGAGGCCGGGTGATTTCATTAACATGCGTTCTGTTTTATTGGACAATAATAATTTATATTTAGCTTGTAGGTTCAACTTACTTTCGTAGAGTTCCGGGGTAGTTGGATGTAGAAAACTGACAGTCTTTGTCAGTTACTAAATTGAGCAGCTGCTCTTGCTCTAACCTCCTGCCTTTGTTTGGCCTTGGAGTGTATGAATGATTTCCCCCCTCAGTACCACCTTTAAGGTTTACCAGAGTAGGGATGGAGAAACATTATCATTCTTATTGGTTTCCCAAAAGTTATTTATGGCTGTGAAAATCATTTCACAAAATTCTTCATCTGTTAGCAGCGTAATATCAAGTCTTCATGGAGCCTGCTCAGAGTAGTTAAGTGGGAAGGAAAGGTCTAAAATTACAGGAGCACTTCTGGTCAGAACACCTATAGGATGGTTGCATATGGAACGAGCTCCCGACTGAAATGGAGTAATTAGATATATACTCCCATATAAACTGAGAAATCACTCCGACTAAGAACATAAAGACAGATAGTAAGCCGTCTACCAAGACACCAAGCAGTAAATACCAACAGAAAGTAGAGGTGGAGGAAGAGGACCAGGCGCAGCAAGGCAAACAATTACTGGCTAATACAGCTAACAAGCAGCAAGAGGAAGACTACACAGGCTTCGGGTGGAGAAATGGCTGATTTAGAGCTGATTCTGTGAGAATTAAGAGGGTTTCGCTAAGAAACCAAGGAACAATTAGAGACAATCAGAAAGAAATTTTGAGGGCAAATACTAGATTGGATGAAGCAGAGGTAAGAACTGAGAAGATCCAAAATAAAGAAGTAGTCATGACGGAGATGCTTAAGCTAGTGAAGTTAGAGAACAAGCTAAAAGACTTGGAGAGTCACTCCAGACATGAGAATGTATGGATTTACTGTGTACCAGAAGATGTGGAGAAGGAATCACCAACGATGATAACATTCGTGGAAAATCTACTTCGAGAGGGCCTCAGACTAACCGAAGATGTGCCCAATTTGCAGATTAAAAGAGCACACCGTTCGGTGGGGCCACAACTGCCAGAAAGCGCTCCGTCAAACTCCATTATAGCAAAGTTTTTTAAGTTTCAAAACGAAAGAGACAATACCCCGCAAGGCATGGCAAAAGAAGGGATTCACCTGGCAAGATAACCAAATAAACTGAGACCACGACTATCCTCCTCTCATTCTCAGAAGGCAAAGAGAATATGCAGAGGTCCGTCAGGTTCTGAAAGAAAACGGAGTTCAATTCCAGACTCTCTTCCCAGTCAGGCTACGTGTGAAACACAAGGACGGAACCAAAATCTACAATACAATAGAGGAAGCAACCGAGGACCTGTCAAGCAGAGGCTACTCTGTAAAGACCATGAAACACCCGGAGACAGTGATTGAGCAGATACGGCGACTGACCTAGAGGATAGTGGATAGGCGATCGAGGAATGGCGTGCCCAACAATGACAAGATTTAAGACACAAGGAGAAACTCCGAGCCTTCAGGAGACCTTCACCAGCACCACCTGTAAACTGATGGATCTTATATCCTTATTGTTTTTTTTGTCACCTTCCCTTCTTTTCTTCCTTTTTTTTCCCCCACCTCTCTTCAAGTTTGGGCTTTGTCAGCCCGAGGATGGGTGAGTTATCAGACAAACTTTTGAACAGTATTACAATCCTAAACATTGATAGAGACCAACTAGACTATAAAGGTTCACCTGGGACCCATTTTTGTTTTGTTTTTTTTTCTGCTACGCTGCAGTCACGTCAAGGGCCCCTTTCAACAGACACAGGAGAAGGGTTGTCCCATTAGAGCCGCTTTCACATGGCGCAGCAGGGTCAGGCTAATAGATCCCTACACTGGGAGTCACATTGAGTATCTATGGTAGGTTTGACGTCATTTAATGTGATGTTTGTTCACTGTTCACTTGTTCAACTCTCCATTTGTTCTTGCAAGGGGGGGGGGGGACTTACCAAGTTCAAGAGTGCGGTTGAGGGGGGAACCACTTAGATGCAAAATAGATCTATAAAAATGGTTTCACTTAATATAAATGGCATACTCAATCCGATTAAAAGGGGAAACATTTTGTCAAGACTGAAGAGAGAAAAAATCCAAATTGCATACTTGCAGGAAACTCACCTTGATGATCCTGAACATGCTAAATTGAATAAGATGGGATTTAAGCATGTATATTTTTCCTCCTGCAGATCGGGGAGGCAGAGAGAAGTTGCGATCTTGTGCTGTAAATTATGAACACATATCTGAATATGAAGATAAAAAAGGTAGATTTGTTACGATTACTGGTAAAATAGAGGGTATGATGATGAGTCTCTTTAACGTGTATGTTCCTCCTGGGAGTGACTGG
This sequence comes from Naso vlamingii, assembly GCA_029822935.1. Taxonomy (NCBI): domain Eukaryota; kingdom Metazoa; phylum Chordata; class Actinopteri; order Acanthuriformes; family Acanthuridae; genus Naso; species Naso vlamingii. The sequence continues at coordinate 1,784 of JAPQLA010005636.1, read as the reverse complement.
TCCTTTTATGAGTACATATTTAAATTGATGTATACAAAAAGTCAGAGGATTGTGATATGTGGTGGCGATTTTAATACTCGATAAAATCCAAAACTGGACTCTTCAAACGGAAAGTCCGAGGCAAAAAACATTAGTAAAACAGTGAACACTTTGATGAATGAAATAGGAACTGGAGATGTGTGGAGAGAGGCAAACCCCATTGGTCGAGGCTATACACTTTACTTGTTTGCTCATACAGTCTGTTCTCGGCTAGACTACTTTTTTACATTTAGGAAAGACCTTTATAGATTAGAGCAATGTGAAACAGGCCCCAGCACTCTTTCAGACCAAGTCTGTCCACCTTGATAAAAAATTCTATCTGTTGAGGTTGAACTCAAACTTTCTAAATAATCCAGCTATTAAAGAAAAACTGAAAGTTGAAATTAAACTTATTTGGAACACTGATAATAAAGAGGTGATGCCATCTGTCCTCTGGGATGCACTAAAGGCCATTATTAGAGGCAAAACAATGGCCATTTCTTCCTATGACAAGAAAATTAGACAACAAAAACGTAAAAACTTAGAAGATGAGTTGAAGAAACTCAAAAAAGAACATTCAGAAACATTTAAAGAATGGACCAAATCCAAAATTTTAGAACTGTAAAAAGAAATAGATGAAATAAATACACAGGATATACAAAAAAAGCTTCTTTTTACAAAGCAACGATACTACAAGATAGAGGGAAAATCATTGAAACTTTTATCGTACAAGTTACGAAAGCAACAAGCAGACAGAACTATACACAAGATAAACCCTGCAACAAATAAAATAGAGACTAGAAAAAATTCAACAATGCTTCGGAAAATATTACAAAGCACTACATTCCTAATCACAGTTAAACACTGACCATCAGATTGATGCCTTGTTTTTAAACTTACCAAAGCTCACGAAAGTGCAAAATGACAAATTAATATCTAATATAACAATGGAAGAACTATAGTCAGCAATTGTGAGACTAAAGGGGGGAAAATCTCCGGGGACTGATGGTTTCACCTCAAACTGGTACAACATAATGCAAGTTCAGTTAGCTCCAGTACTTTTAAAAGAGTTTAACTGGGGACTGAAAAAGAAAATAATACCTCCTTCATGGAGAGATGCAGCTTTCTCCATCATTCCTAACGATGGGAAGGACAAATTAGAATGCAGGAATTATCGTCCAGTGAGCGTTTTAAATATTGACTACAAATTGTTCACATCCATATTATCTAAAAGATTACAACTGATTCTACTAGAATTAATGCATAAGGACCAGACAGGGATCATCATTAGACAAAGACAGATCCAAGATAATATCAGGAAAATATTGCACATTATGAGACACATTAAACGACAAAACTTGCAATAAGTTAAGACGCAGAAAAAGCCTTTGATTCAGTGAGATGGTCTTTTTTATATAAAGTATCATCAAAATTTGGTTTTCATACAACCTTAATTGACACATTTGCAGCACTTTATGATAAACCAACAGCTAGAGTTGAAATTAATGGTGATCTCACTAAGTCATATAAGTCATATATTCTGGAAAGAGGAACGAGACAAGGGTGTTGTGCATCGCTGCTCCTCTTCGCCTTGTTTAGAGAACATCTGAGCCAGTGGATCAGGCAGAGGTCTGATGTAACAGGGGTAACAATGTCATCTGGTGAGCAAAAAATGGCACTATTTGCTGATGTTGGGAATACGCAACTTATGGGGGTGTCATTAATGTTTACATTAAACTGCCTCGCGGGGGGGCACAATTAATGTA
>JAPQLA010005570.1:0-14201 GCA_029822935.1 Naso vlamingii | reverse complement strand
CACTTAAAAGAGTCGGCTCTTTTTGAACCAGCACTTCGCAAGGCGAATGAGATTACGTCTGTTACCAAAGTCACTGATGAAAAGCTGGGGAGGCTTACACAACTTTTACAAGAGCACTGTGAAGAGCTGGACAGCCATGAAAAGCGCATACCAGAGACGAGGGCTTCGGCTTTGGAGGATGTGTGGAGCCTGTCCAGAGCAAGCTGAAATAACTGGAAAAACTGGTGCTGGACCTCAGTGAGCGGGCTGATGATTTGGAGAACCGAGGAAGAGGGAAAACGTTCACATCGCTGGACTCCCTGAGGGGGCTGAAGGCGACAACCAGACAGTTTTTTGAGACCTGGCTCCCTAAAACTTTGAACACTAAAACAAAGTCGGGCTGACTGAAGATAGACAAGGCGCAGAAGCCTTAAGTCCATCAGCGCTGACTACAAGCAAATCTATCCCGCCTCACTGAAGGTCACCTACCGCAGCTCCACCTGCATGTTTCACAACCCGACCGCAGTGCAGCAGTACATTGACTTGCTGGATGCAAATTCTGTTGATAAGGTGTGAGCGTCGGACTGACCGCAGGAGACTCATCTAAATGACAAAGAACACTTAAAATTGCAACAAGGTGGATCTGGACAAATCTTTTTTCATCATTCACATCAAGGAGTATGGGTGTGGCTATTTTATTAGCTTGAGAAATTTACCATTTAAAGTTGCAGACTGCATAAAAGACACAGGGGGTCGCTATGAAAATGTGAGAGGTGTGCCATATGGAGAAGAAATTGCCATTATGAATATTTACTGTCCCCCATCCAGGCAATCTCCTAACTTCTACTTTTACGAAATTTAAAAATCTTAACGTGAGAAATTTGTTTATTGGAGGTGATTTTAATTGCCATTTAAACCCAATTATAGACAAATCTCCAGGTAAATTGTCTCTCTTACCTCAGGTCAAAATTGTCGCTGCGCTTTGTGAAGAACTGGATTATGTAGATGTGTGGAGGGCACAGCACTTGGTAGATAGAGTTTACATTCTTTTTGAAAGCCCATTCTTGTTGCGCAAGAATAGACTATTTCTTTTCCCCAAAAATGCTGCTGCCATCAATTACCTCCAGCTCTACAGGAAACATAGTCATATCTGTCCATGCTGTCTTTATTTAGTGCAGCCTCAAGTACCCAACTACTCGGTGGGCACTGTAGAGCGATAAGTAAGTAGGACACACTCTTTTGTAGTTCTGCAATATTCAAGTTTAAAACTTCATTCTGTACAAAACCCAAAAGATTTTTCATCACCAAATGGGGTTAGAAACAAGGCTGCTCAGAAGGCAGACATCAGTGAGGTACTCGGGGCAATAGCTTCGCTACACTCGGAGCTGGCTCTACTTAGGTCAGAGATTTGCAGAAAGATAGAGATGGAGATTTCCGAAGTTACTACAGCACTGAGAGGGAAGACTGCAGCACTGAAGGCAGAAAACGACACGACTCTAACAATGCTGAGAGTCCAGATGGACTCGCAAGACGAAACTTCAAAGGAGCTTGCAGAAGCGGCCAGCAGCGCATCGCACACAATACAGCAGCTGGAAGACAAGGTTAGAAAACTCTCTGGGCAAGTTGAGACTTGTTCAGAAAAGTGTCTGGACCTTGAGGGACGCTCAAAAAGACAGAATTTAAGGGTGGCTGGGGTTAAAGAAGGGAAGGAAGCTGGACACAAAACGAGGGATTTCGTGGCTCAGATGTTAAAGGAGGTGCTGAGTCTGGAAGAGGTGCCACTGACAGACAGAGCTCACAGAGCCCTGGTGACGACGAGCCACCGCGACACCTTATTGCAAGGATTCACTATTCTCACACCTTTTAAGATATAATCAAGAAAGCGATGTCAACTAAAGACCTAACATTCCAGGGCCAGCGGATCCAAATCTTAAGGGATCTTCCACCCGAGGTGGTCAAACACCAGGCTGCGCTCACCCTAGTCAGGAAAATGCTGTGTGACAGACCTGTCAGATTTGGACTCCTGTACCCAGCCAAACTACAAGTATCACACAACAGATCAGAGATGTTCTTTGCGGACCCGGAGGAGGCTCGTTGCTATGTGGTGCGCCAATTTGGACCGCATGATGAAAGCTGAGAAGCCTGGCTGTTCACAATGACCATCGTAGCGGTGAGGATCTCCCGTTGTGGGCATCCAGAGAGCCAAATGATGCTGGAATAAGGCTTCCGCATGCAGAGTAATACTGAAAATGATGATTTGAATAGCCACTGTTTTGTAAGTGTTCATAGGAAGTTACTGTTTACACTGCATCACAGTTTGCTCTGAATAACTGTTAAACAAGACTAAAACCTAGTATATGGCTGGTCCCATCTCGTGAATGCGTTTCTTTTTTGGCCAGTGTGCTTTAGTTAGAGGTCATGTGTAACATGAGCATGTTTTGGATATTAGTAGTTATTATGCAGTAGTCTTAGTAAGTCGATCAAGACACAATATGATGAATAATATAGTTGTGCTTCTAGGAACAACAGGGCATTTGCGTTATGTGGCATAGTGAGAAGGATGAAGACTTCTGTAGGCCTGTTATCTTTTTTTAAAATTTTCATGGATGAGGCTAAATTATAGACCACACAGTGCTTAGGTACTTCTGAGCGCATTTCCAAATGCTTATTTTTAAATAAAGTAGTGCTGTCAATCAATTAAAATGTGTAATCGCGATTAACTGCATGATTTCCATAGCTAACTCGCAATTGATAGCAAATTAATCCAACCATTTTAAATTGTCAGCTCTAAATGTACCTTTAAGGGATATTTTTCAAGTTTTCAATACTCTTATCAACGTAGGAGTTGAAAAATATGCTTGCTTCATGTAAACGTATTTATTATTATTGCATTTTTATTGTATTTTATTATTATTGCAATCCATATCAATGAAAAATACTGTGATATATATTTGATTGAGCACTCTGTGCTCAGAAACCTTTAGTAGCTTATATGCAAATTAGCCATGTGCTTTTTATGCAAATTAGCCATGCGCTGCAGGATGACCGCCAGTAGAAATGCTGAAATACCGGTCAGAGATCATCATTAGTGGATGGGAATATGAATAATGTTGATTAGCAAACAAACTGTTAAAATTATTTAGCTTGGTAACTGTTGTGTTGGTGAAGCTGAACCTGCAGGACAATCAGCGATGGAGAGATGATGGAGAAGGAGTAACGTTAAATAATTAAGTGGTGTCTTAGTTCGTAACATGATTTGAGTTGTTGACTCTATTTGTAGCTCACTGTAAAGTAACTGCAAACATCGACTGCTCATTCGTGAGCTAGCAGGATTATGGTCAGGGTTTTATTGGGAAAAAAATGAACTGCAATGCAACGGTTAATCAGTTGTTTTTGCCCAGCCCTAGACAGAATGTGCACGGGTAAAAAAAATTAATGACATTAAAATTAGTTTGCGTTAAGTCATTAATGCGTTAACTTTGACAGCACTAAAATAAAGTCAATAATATGTCATTGGAAACAAATCTAAAATGTTGATAAATTTAATCATATTCCTGACATCATCAATTCTGAGTGAAGTGTAGACAGAATGGCTCAGTATGGGATCTCCTCTGTCCTCGTGCTGCTGTTAGTGGAGGGGCTGGTCGTCTCGGTCTGCAGCAGTACACAAGAGTTCGTGAGATTTTAGTTTGGTGGAAATTATGCTAAACGGTTAAACAGCATACAGACAGCTTCCTTTTTAAGCTAGTTTGTAATAATGAGCTGTTAGCTGCAGAGCCAGCGTGCTGGGCTTGTGACTGCCAAAAAACTGATCCACAGAGATCGTCTCCTCTCAAATATAAAAGCAGCTAATTAGATCGGTAAAACACAATACTGCTGTTTCACGTTAAAAATCAGCCTTCTCTCCTCTGACGGACACACGACATCAGGAAGGAAGGAGAAGCAGTCCAGCATTTAGGAACAAACCTGCTTCCTCTAACTCCTGATTCTCCACTCTGCTCGCACTGAGTGAAACAACTGCAGCGTTGTGGCTGGGAGACATGAACACATGCTGCGAGCAAACCGAGGAGCTACGGAAGACCCGAATACACCAACTGTGCTAAGTCAGTCAGTCACGTACGTAGTCATATGTTGGGCAGGTTCCTTCCAGGTCCAGCCAAAAATATTATGGCCTATTATGTTCTGGCTAGAGTTTAACTTTATAGATATATGTTATTGCTAACATGCAGTCTCTTTTTTAGTTACATGTTGCATGCAAGCAAGATTTATCCCCCTGAGGGACTTCCTTGATTTCATTATTTGTATTTTCTTTTGGTTTTGGGCGAACTGTATTGCTGCGGAGCTACACCTGTAAAATGGTATGCTTAGGATTAAGATTAATTTGTTAGTCATTGTGCATGAAGTGTGGAGGATGAATTTTTTTTTTATATATATATATTGCCTTTTTATGGGGTTCTGGGGTGGTGTTGCATGATAGGACATGACTGCAGTAACAGATAAGGTATGGGAAGATGTAGTTGCAAGAAGAAACCTAACTTTTTGCACTTGGAATGTAAATGGAATTGATGAACCTGTAAAACGGGGCAAGGTACTCTCTCATCTTAAGCAAATGCAGGCTGATGAGATCTTTTTGGAGGAGACACATTTGGTAAATGAAGCCCATGGTAAAATTTCAGCCAAATGGATCAATTTTCAGCTAAGGCCAGAGGTGTGGCTATAGTTATACGGAAAAAACGTCTCTTTCTTGCGTCAGTCTACTATTGCAGATTGAAAGGGGAGATATGTTTTAGTCACGGGTGAGATACAGCCCACTGAAATTATGCTGCTTAATGGGCCTAAATGGGACAAAACCTGAATTTTTTCAAAGAATCTTTAGTTTGATTCCTGATTTTTCCTCTTCAAATTTAATAATCGGGGGCAATTTTAATTTGGTCCTCAACTCATATTTAGATAGATCATCCATCAAAAGAATGCCCACTTCCAATGCATCTAATTTTTTGAACCCGTATATTAAAAATACAAATCTGTTTGATGTGTGGAGAATTTTTAATCCAACAGGAAGAGAGCATTCATTTCATTCTCAAATGCATAATATATACAAAAGAATTAATTATTTCTTACTGGATGGCAAACGTTTGCCGCAGGGTCTGTAATGTCAAATACCATGACATTGTAATTTCTGATTACTGTCCTGTCTCTGTCTCACTGGGGCTGCTTGAGACGATGAACTCATGCCGACCTTGGAGATTCAATCCCCAACTCCTCACAAAGAAATGGTTTTGTCAGTACTTAGAGACACAGATTAAATTCCTTTTTTGAGACGAATGATAAGGATGATGTATCACCAGGATGTGTTATATCTTTTCAGTCCTCACAAAAGAAACTTAACAACATCTAATTATTACAATTAGAGGAACATATACGAAAGCTGGATGCAGAAAATGCTGCGCAACCATCTACGGAGAAGTATAACAAAATTTCAACTTTAAAATATCAATTAAGTAAAATTCTTTCCGAAAAAATCTCTAGAGCCTTAATATATGCTAAAGAAACTTATTTTGAATTTTGGGACAAACCTCATAAACTACTGGCAAGACAACTACGGAAGAGGGAAACTGATTGGACCACTCACTGTAAAATCTCAGTCTGGTGCTCCTCTTTTCTCTTATAAGAACATTAACACTGCATTTAGCCAATTTTATGAAAATTGATATACTTCACAAGCCCAGGCACCACCAGAGGTTATGGCACAGTTTTTGCGCAAATGTAACCTGCCTACTCTCTACTACTACTCTCATACGATGAGATAAATAAAACAATTAACACTTAAAAAATGGTAAAAGCCCGGGGCCAGACAGGATATGCAATGAGTTTTATATTTTTTAAAAAACAAGCAAACAAAATAACATACTAGCTCCATATCTTTTGAGGATGTACAAAATAGCTTTTGAGGCTGGCATGCTACCGCCAACATTAAGGGTGCACTCACACTAGGCAAACCGAACCATGCCTAAGCACATTTGACACCTAAAGTCCAGCTTTTGACTAGTGTGAGCGTTTCGTTCCATACTCGAACATGGCACGCTTTGTCAGCCCTGGCATGGTTGGAAGAGGTGGACTACAGTACGGTACGGGTGCACAAGCACAAGCATGGAGCAGCAACTTCATTGTGATTGTTTGTGGAGGATTTACTTTAAATTCAGGCGGACAACAGCATACAAAATAATAATAAATAGGCATCGATTTCATAATTTCAGACGTCTTCTCAACATCATGTACACTCCCAGGCTTTCTGAGGATGATATGTTTATTCTGAGTTTAGATGTGGAGAAGGCCTTTGATTGTGTAGAGTGGTCCTATTTATATGTGGTGCTGGAGAAATTTGGATTTGGAGTGAGATTTATCTCTTGGATTAAGCGACTGTACACTAATCCTAATGCCAGAATCCTCACCAACCAGACAACTCCCTTTTCTCCCTTTTATTTGGAATAACAAATCCCATAGGATTAAACGAAAGGAGTTGGGAGGACTGGCCTTGCCGGATTTCATTCGTTACTATTGGGCTTCAGATATACGCTGCATCTCCTACTGGTTGGATGAGACAATTCTTCTCGCTAGCTGTTTGGATATGGAGCGTGAGGATTGTCTACCTTACTCACTTGGCGCTATTTTAATGTCTCCCTCCCGTTTCTAAAATCCTGCTATAATCACAACCCAATTATACACAATAGTATTCTAGTCTGGTGACAGGTATCAAACAACTTAAGCTCAGACCTCTGTCATTTACATTGCGCATATCGGTTAATCTGTCGTTTCCACCTTCTCTTACAGATGGAGGTTTTGATCAGTGGAGGGAAATAGTCTTATGTAGAGTTGGGGATCTCTACATTCAGGGTACATTTGCATCGTTTCTGCAACTTCAGGAGAAATACAAAATTCCAGAGATGGATTTCTTTAGATATCTCCAGGTCTGACACTTTGTTAAAACCTATCTCTATAATTTTGAACCTGCAGAGCCAGATAAATTAGACCAAGGCTTCAGAGATTATATAATGGACAGACATGCCATTTCATTTTTATACAATGTATTACAAGAGCACAGACAAGTAAATATGGAATTTATAAAAAAGGATTAGGAAGAGGAGTTGGGGGTTGGAGATATTGGGAAAAATCTGTGAGAAGGCATTGCAATATGTTAACGTGTGCTCCCTTAATGCAAGACACTGTTTAATACAGTTTATAATTCTTCAAACTACATAATTCAAAGGTGAAGTTGAGCAAAATCTTCACAGACCTGTCATGTATCTGTGATAAATGCAACAGCGCAGAGGCTGACTGACTGCATAGCTATGTATTTTGTCTGAAACTATGAGAGCAATCTTTTTATTTTTCTCCGATATTTTTAAAGTGCAAATAATACTTGACCCTCTTTTGGTCATACTGGGTGTTTCTGAAACCTCAAAAAATTTCCAGAGAACACGGTATCACCTCCTGTCCTATGGACTTCTTTGTGCAAGGAAACTGATTCTTCTGCTCTGGAAAAAGAAAGAATTGCCATCTCTCAACTCCTGGATAACTATGTTGATGGATACCCTCCACCTAGAGACAATCAGATATGCTGTGAAGGACAGTTTGGAGGAAAATTAAGAATACACTGTATAAGAGCTAGTATTTATTACTGCTTGGTAGCATGACTCACGGATGAACAGGGTGGGTGGGTGGGGGGTGTATTTATTGTCTTCTCTTTTTTCATTCATTTGTTCAAATTTGTCTTGTGTCTAACATATTATTTGCTTTCTCACTTATCATTTTATTAGGTCTTTATAGTATATGTTCTTTATTTATTATTTCATTTTATTTTATTTTATTTTATTGTTATAAATATGTTAAAGGAAGCATGGTATACATAATTTGCAGATGTCTGTATTGATTACATTTGTGCTTTTCGATAAAAATATTTGAAACAAGAACCCAACTACTCAGACTAGACACTGGAGGTTTAATTCATCCATTTTGACGGATCAAAAATTTACATCTTATTTCTCAGAGGAATTCAAATCATTTCTAGTAACTAATTCAGCCTCTTCAGACAATCCAACACTGCTATGGGAGACATCTAAAGCCTTCCATATTCATTGTATCGTATATGTCCAGTAAGAGGTGTAGACAAGCTGAACAAAGGGAGATTTCGGAGTCCAAACTAAAATGGGCTGAAAAAGACTACTTTAAAAGCTCGTCTGCACAGAGACTTAAAGAAATCTGCTCTCCACTCTGCACTTGACTCTCTATTAACAAGGGATGCAGAGGGTAAAATTAAATTTGCCAAACAAAAATTATATGAACATGGGGACAAAGCAGGAATATATTTAGCATACCTGACAAAGAAGAAGTCAGACTCACAAACTATCTCTTCCATTACCAGCAAAAATGGTAAACAATCTTTTGACACTGTAACTATGAATGATACATTTAAGAGCTTTTATGGAAATCTTTACAAATCAGAGATGCATACCAACGCTCCAGAGTTGATGGACAGTATTTTTCCTTCCCTCAATCTCCCCAGCTTGACAGAGGATCAGAAATCTACTCTTGATGCTGCCATATCTAGGAAAGAGGTGCTTGATGCTACTACGGAGCTACAGTCTGGTAAAGCACCTGGGCCAGATGGTCTCGGTAGTGAATTTTATTAAGTGTGTAAAATGTTTTAGTTGACTTGCTGTTCAATATTCAATGACTCCTTTTAAAAGGGTGTTCATCCTACGTCTTTAAGGAAGGCAAATATATCTTTAATTTTAAAAAAAGGTAAACAGCTTGAGGACTGAGCCTTCTATAGGCCCATTTCCTTACTAAATGAAGACCTGAAACTCCTTTCTAAAATACTTACAACACGCCAAGAAGGCCTACTCCCTCTTCTCATTAATGAAGACCAGACTATTTTTATTAAGGGTTGTAATTCATATAACAATATGCGCAGGTTACTAAACACAATCCAGTTCTTTAAGCAGCGGTCAGTGCATGGTCTAGTAGTTTCCCTTGATGCAGTGAAGGCATTCGATTGCGTCGAGTGGCCCTACTTATTTTACACATTACATAAATTTGTGCCAGTGAAAATTTAATCAAGTGGATTAAATTGCTTTATAATAATCTCTGCTCTGAAGTTCTCACAAATGGGCTGGGATCTCCCAACTTGCAAATCTGGAGAGGCACAAGGCGGGACTCCCCCCCGCTATTCGCCCTGGCCATAGAGCCACTCGCTGAGGCAGTCAGGGCAAATAATATACATACATGGCCTGACCATTGGAGATGAGCAGCATAAGATCACTCTTTATGCTGACGACATCCTGGTTACTGTGACCAAGCCTGAAGTATCCATTCCCTCTCTTATTGAGACCATTAATAAGTTTAATGTTTTTCAGGTTACAAAATAAATTTCAGTAAATCAGAAGTGATGCCATTAGGTAGTTCAAAACAGAAACCTCAAGCTCCATCCCTGTTCTCATTTTAATGGTCCCCAGAAGGTTTTGTGTATTTAGGAATACATATGACACCTCTTGTGGACCAAATATACAAAATAAATTTTATTCCTTTATTTGAACATATCAGACTGGATCCATAGACGTGGAAGGCCCTCCCTATACCTTGGCTAGGTCGTGTTGCTCTCTTAAAAATGAACATCCTGGGGGTCACGAGTGAGAAGATCTGCCTCACCATCCTCCTGCCTAATTTGCTGATTTTCCTTAGTTTTCAGTAAGTTAACCCTAGTTACTTTGATGATTTGTTTTTCTGAACATGTCCGGAGCCGAAAGCAAAAGGGATTTAAGAGAAACTTAGGTGAAAACACGCTCTGAAGCAAAAAAGCCAACGCACATGGCCTGCCCTGAGGACAGCACTGGCAACATGGCGCAGGTGGATGCTAATGCTGCAACACTGATTGCCAAGAGTGTTACGGACAATATAAGTGCTCTTATTGCTGAGCTACAGTCTACTCTTGATAAAATGAGCAACCGCATTGCAGACAATTCTAAAAGGATAATCGAGGCTGAAAACCGTATCTCCGACAGAGATGACCACACCTACAGCCCTGGAGAGCCGGGTCACCGAACTTGAACAGAAAGTTAAAACTCTATTCGACCGATCAGAAGACAATGAAAACAGGAGTCGGAGAGACAATATAAGAAACATCGGTTTGAAAGAAGGCACAGAAGGACAAGCAAGTGAATTTTTTTAGACCTGGCTCCCAGACATCCTAGGACTGGAAATCAAGAGGGGGACAGTTAAGACTGACAGAGTGCACAGAACCCTTGGCCCGCCATAGGGAAATTAGAGCCGTTGGTGTTAAACTCCGTAACTTCTGTGACAAACAACGGATTCTTGCAGCAGCCAGAGAAAAGGGTGAGCTCTCTTACCAGGACAGCAAGATCTACATCTGCCAGGACTTCTCAGCCCAGGCGAGTGACGCTTGGCAGCAGTTTAACGGGACACGTGAGCAGCTTATTCAAAGAGGAATATGATTCCAGATGCGCTACCCAGCCACGCTGTGTTTCACATTTAAAGGAAAGGAGCACACCTTTAAAACCCCTCAGGGGGTGAACAACTTTTGGAAAAAAACAGACTTGACTGAGTGCTGATCTCAACAAACTCACTCCTTATTTACGAACATGGGTATGAATGGATCTGTTAGCTGCCGTGTGTCATCAGATTAGACAAATGTTTGTTTGTTTGTTTTTCTTCCCTATCCTTATAGCACAAAAGTTGTCATGCTCCGTTATTTATTTTATTTTGTTTTTATTTTATTTTTTTTACTTTTTCTCTTTTTCCTTTCTTCTTTGCTCTCTCTATTGAAGCTTTTATGCATAATATACAGAAAACTGTGGGTTGATCAAACAGATATTATCAGTTGGCATGGGGTGGGAAGTCTGTAGGGACTAACCACAGCAGTGGGATGGATATGTCTGCAGCTGATGTGTTGTGCTCTCTCACTAGTGGAGAGATAGCTCTCAGCCTCACTTGCCCAGGGAGTTTATTACCATTGGATGTCTACAGTTCTTGTTCTTGCTCCTGTTCCTGAGGAGTTATGTTCTGTGGGAAAGTGATCCATCGTTTGGGGATGGACTATTACTTACAGTCTCACTTATCCTGTTATTGCTCACCTTTTTTGCGCATATATTCTGTTCCAGCTATATGTCCACTATGTGTGTTAGAATACTTTCTGTACTTCTGCTCCTCCAATCACAAAAAAGGGAAAAAAACAGAGACTTAAATGAGTGATCTTAAAGTTATCTCAGTTAATGTGAAGGGTATTAACCGTGTTATTAAATGCCAGAAAATATTATCCTTCCTTAAAAAAGAGAAGTGTCAGGTAGCCTTTCTCCAGGAACTTCATCTCTCAGAATCAGAGCATGTTAAATTAAGGAGGAGCTGGGTAGGCCATGTGTTTTACTCTTCATATAACTCAAAAAGCAGGGGAGTTGCTATTCTTCTACATTGCTGCCTGCCTTTCACTCTTGATAGATCTATAACAGATAAGGAGGGTCGTTATGTGCTTGTATCTGGTTACCTGTATGGAGAACATGTCCTTTTTGGAAGTCTATATGCCCCAAATGTATATGTTCCTTCCTTTTTCCCACAGCTCATTTCAGACTTGGCCACATTTTCCTCCCCATATATCCTTTTGGGTGGTGACTTTAATTGTGTATCTAATCCAAATATTGATATGTCTCCCTCTCAACCTACTCTCTTGAAAAATCTAAGAAACTGCAGGAATCCCTTACTGACTTGGATTTGTGTGATGTTTGGAGGATATTACATCCTACAGAAAAGGACTATAAATTTTTTTCAATCCCCCATCAGGTTTTCTCTAGAATAGACCATTTTCTCTCCTCAAAATCTGTGTTGGAAAGGGCAGTGTACTGTACAGTGAGTACCCAATTCCTCTCAGACCATGCCCCTGTCAGTGTAACCATATCACCTCCTTACAGAGACCCATCCTGCAGACACTGGCGGCTAAATCCAACTTTACTAAGCAGTTAGCATTTTGTTGAGTATGTCACCAAAGGACTATGGGAGTCTGGGAAGGCATACATGTGGGGAGCAATTATATCCTACACAGCAGCACAAAAAAAGGAAGCTCTTAAGAGACAGCTAGAATTAGAAAAAAATATAGCAAATCTTGAAACTCAGTTCAAGCAATCCCGCAATAGCTCTCTAGCAATACAACTTGAAGCTGCCTGATCTGCTCTGAATCAGTTATTGACAAAGAAAGCAGAGACACAAATCTTTTTTGCAAAACACGGACTATTTGAATCTGGTAGTAAAGCTTGTAGGCTACTCGCACCTCTTGCTGGTAATAAAACCGAGCCTTACACAATCCCCTCACTTGTAGACAAAAATGGAACTAGGTGTAACCCCTGGTTACCAGACCTCAATAAAATAAGTGACTAATATAAAGATAATCCTACTAATAAGTGGTGGCTATAAGTTATACTTACCCAAAATAAATAAATAAATTTTAAAAAACAAAAACAAAAAACACAGGAATGAGTGAAATAAAATTTAACTGTGGGAAGGTGAATCTATGGTTGGAGGAATTTACTTTGAAATTATTTCATGATTACTGATGTCGCCCAAATCAAAGACCCCCCTCCAGAGTGGAAGAGAACGTGCAGGGACACGGCGCACCCTTTTCCCTTACCTGGGCAGCTACAGAGACAGACGTGCATTGAGATGGATAACAAAATAGAACGTGTAAGTGACAAAACCTGTGCTAATGGTGATCAGTTATCTAAAAGTCTGGAACCGAGTGTAAAGATGACTATATTCTCCCTAGCCCGATTCACCAACCCAGAAAGACCTGTGGTAGTAACAATCCTGCTGCTAATTGCCAAGGAAAAAAAATTCTGGTGAGTTGACTGAAATGCGCTAATAATAGCTTGCTAGGAATGGTGATGTGAAGCTTGTAAAACATTGAATGCAGTGAAGTGATGCAAAAGATGTTTGAAAATGTTAGTGTTAGCCGGCGCTAACCACATTAGCATTAGCAACCGCTAACCACGATACCGCGGGTTCACCTTATTAATAGTTACTGTCAGCAGCCAGTTGTTGAGGGCTGGGAACATGCCAGTGTGAAGTATTGTGTTGTTACAGAGGCTGATGTACATGTGAGTTGATGATTACTGTGCCATTAGCCATATTGAAACAACTTGCTAGTTCAAGCTAAGTTAAATTTGAGTTATGCAGTATGTTGTGTTTTGTTGTCATGTACAGTGAGTTTTTGCAGGGTTCCTACAACTTAAGGTAAGTTAAATTCAAGACTTTTTAAGACTTTTTAATGCCACCTGAAATGAAATTTAAGACAAACGTCGCAATAAACATAATTGGGGGAAAAAAAACACCACATCAATTACACAGGGTTAGGAAGAATTTTACCAAAATGTTTATTTTAACATAAAACATTACTGTTTGGTCCAGTGAACAAGTTTCATTTTTAAAAACACTACACTTTGCTTGCAAAAAACACAGTATAACATATATGCTTGTCACAGCTATGGCATGGATTGGCAGGCTTTCTTCAGTTCCTCCTCCACCTGTTGCAATTCTGCCATTTTTTCTTTGTAACGCTTCCTTAGCGTGTTTGATTTGGTGATGAGTTGTGCCATCAGGGTGCCAGCCTTTCCCTCAACTTGTGTGGCCAGCTGATCAGCATCATCCAGCAGAACTTTTGCCACCTCAGACAAACATTTTTTCGTCTTCTTAAGTTCCTCGATGTGCGCTGCAGCTGCCTTTTGGTTCTGTGATGCAATTTCATTTGTTTTCTTTTTCTTTTCCTCATCCAGGTACATCCTGTACCTTGACCTGGCTGATGCATCAAAATCAGCACGTTTTATGGGAAAAGGAGAGTTAAGCATGATTTTCATAATTCAAATGTTTTTTATTGTAGGATTTTGATTAATTTAGTGAGTAAACATCTCAGTTGTGATCTGTATGAATTTGCAGAACAAAACTCATTTATTTTCATAGGGAAAAACAGCTACTTTATCAATGTGTACCGTAGTACACATCAGGATTTGTTTTGTTTGGTTTTTTTTTCTCCAATTTCTTATACTGTTGAGCTCTGTTGCTGTGGCAGAGATGTTGTCGGATGATGAGAGAGGAGAAGGTGATGAGTATGAGCCAGATGAGGAAGTAAAGAGTAAAGAGATCAGAGTAAAAATGGCTTGTTTTGT
>JAPQLA010005490.1:0-14207 GCA_029822935.1 Naso vlamingii | reverse complement strand
TCTGTCTTTTTTTTCCATTTGGAATTGTAACTGTATATTTTTGTCTGAAATAAATATGAACATAACATAACATAACAAGAATATTTTTCAGAAGTTATATCTCAGTGTTGCTATGCTTGAACAACACACTGATTTCCATACATTGAGACAAGATTTGTTGCCTTATAATCTCTCACTCTGCCCACAGTGGCGTCTGATTTTATTATATTTCCTTTGATGCTTCAGTGACACAATCAGCTTTGCAAAAATATAGCAGCTTTGTAAAAAGTTTTTGATTTAACTCATTATGAAATATTTGTTTAAGAATGACACAAAATAACTGACCTACAGTTTGAGTAAACTGTTACAACCGTCAAAAAATTAGGTGAAAAATTCAATTTTACAGTTTATGGTCTTTTGTCATCAGCTCCTGCAACTGATATTAAATAGTGAAAACAAAGAAATGGGTTTGTGGGCGATGGTGAACATGAGAAGACCATTTTTTGTGGGCAGCTTTGCTTAAAGAACATTTTCATGACTTAGTAGAAACTCACCATCGATAACAATCACTCGAAACTCCTCGTAAGATGAATGTAGTGAGCCACACCTGTACAGCCCTGCGTCAGACTCGGTCAGCTGTCTGATGGTCACAAGAACCTCTCCTGTTAAAACTCCCTTCTTCCTCCATTCAAGGCTGTATCTGCCACTCCGAGCTCTGACATCAGTCGTCTCAATCAGAATGTTCTCTTCACATGTTTGCCTGCAGATGAACTTCAAACTCCGAGAAAAAGAATCAGAGCATTTAACTGTGACATCCTCTCCTTTAGTTCTTGTAAAGACACTGATGGCATCGATGAGTCCAGAGTTTTCATCCTGCAGAGCTGTTAAAAGAAGAACAATCATTAGCTGCTGTTTGTTCCTCCTGTGAGCTGCTGCAGCCTGATCACAAAGACTAAAATCAGGGTTGAAAAAGAGAAACAGACGACATGTAAACATCAAATGTTTCAGAGGTTTTTAAGAATTTCAAATGTTGCACACAACAAACCACAAGAGACTTTCAACATGATTTTCTGTTGCACTTTTTCTTCCCATTTTACAGAACTGAAGGCATCAACATTCAGCCAGTGTTTACACTGTTTGTTGATGTGTAAACAGTAAAATCTGAAACACTTTGATCATTTCTACTCTTCTAATATGTGCTAAGTATAAAAACACTATTGCTATATGTCATTTTCATCCATAGCATGCTTCCAAAATGAATGCAGATGCAATGGGGAAACAAAGTCAGTTAATTCTCCATGAATGAATGAATGAATGAATGAATGAATATTTTTATTTACATGTCTGGGCAAATTCATGCCCCACCCCACAAGAGATTATCAGACACAACATCCATCATACCATCACATTCCTGTGTGGTACCCTACCAACAGCTAACATAATACAGCCATAGGCAGAAAACGTATTTATACACACACACACACACACACACACACACACACACAGTCCCTGCTCGCAGAATGCAAAACCAAACACAGACCTCATGGATAGCGTTCCAGAGAGGTTCCCCAGAGAGCAGGGCAGGCGAGCCACCCGGACCTGCCCCTGGAAAACCCCTCCAGAAACATCCTAAAATAATCAAACAAAATCACGTCAGACCATCATGCGAGTGAGCATACGGAGACAGCACCTAGCAGACTCCGCCCCTGACCAAAAAAAAGACCCCCCCCCCCAAACTACAACTGAACTGATTCAGACACTGTGCCCGGCCTCGAATGCCAAACACTGAACACCAGACACAGCCCAAAATCAACAAATTTGGACTCCATAAAAATTTTAAGTCCTTACTAGAAATTTATCTGTTGTAAGTCGCCCTTCTTCTCCTATCCCAGTCTTTAGAAAGAAATTCAGCAAATGCAAAAATGTGATCAAAAAGAAATTCTATTGAAGTTCCATTCTCCATATCCATTAATATAAATCAGGAGTGTGGACTTTTTAAAATGATATTGCTTGCAAATCATGATATAAAGGACAATATAAAATGGAGTGAATTTCAGTCTCCACTTTGTTCAGCTCACAATATTCACACATTCTATCATCCTCAGTTACACCTCTGTGGCAAAATGCCACATCTTATCTGTGCACAGAGTGACCTTCTTAATTTTGACTTTTGCCAGATTTCTTCAGCCCAGGATAGCACACATTTACCCCGCTGTGGATTTTTAAATTCCTCCACATTCACAATTACTCTTTGAAAACAGTTCTCTCTTCAACAGACGGCTCCCAGTAAAAGATTTCACCGGCCGCCCTGTTGGTTGGTGAACCCAGCAGCCTGCTCCAGAGACTCACCAGACTGGCTTTCCATTTCCTCGATCCTCAACTGAAGGAGACATAAACAATTAAAACAAACAAAACACAGTACAGTAGCATAGAGTACTGCAGTTACTGTTCATCCTGTCATGGATCAGGCCAAAGCACCTCATCAACATCATCAGCGTTGTCCTCTCTGGCCAAACATCCGGGTAAGTATCGTCCACTCCCTGTCCTCTCGTTGCTCTTCCTCCTTCACCTCTTCCTCATCTGCCTCTGCTCTGCCTCTTTCTCCTCCTGCTTCTTCTCCTCCTCTTTGCTCTCTGATTCCTTCTCTTGCTCTTCCTCCTCTTTCTCCAACACCTCTTCCTCTAATTCTCTCACCAATATTTTCCTCCAGTGTTGTGTGCACCAAAGAACAAACCTGACTCTTATTTATGGTGTGCAAGCTCTGATTTCTGTGTGTTCTGATCAGATCCATGTGTCTTCACATGTGTATTCTGAGCTCAAGTGATTGCTAATTGAACTGTGGTGTGTCAGTGTCTGTGTTCAGCCACTAAAACAAACAGCTTTCAGTTCTGAATGATGCGTCTAATGCAGAGAGGCGCTCTGTGTTTTGTAAAACACTGTGTGTAGTGTTTTGCAAAAAGTGTGTGGCTGAGAATGTGTGTGTGGTTGTGCAAATCTGGTCTGACAGTTTGCTTCTCGTGTGTCGAGTTTCACAATCTGTGTATTATTTTTAATTTCAGTATATACGCAAGCCAAAAATCTGTAAAGCTTTTTCTGCTGAATCATCAGTTTTGTCTTTTCTCTGTAAAGAGGTAACTTCTGACAAGTCTTTCAACAAAAAACAAATAAACAAACATTAAAAAAAACAACAACAGTGCTCCTTAAACAAGAATTAATGTTTACAAGAGCCAACAGGGCTTTAAGTTGTGGTTTCGCTTCAGTTCAGAGGGACGTGATGAGGAGCAGGAGGATGGGAACACATGAGAGCTGCTGCTCTGTCAAACACTTCTGCAGCACCTCTGCAGCAGAACAGCAGCCCACACTGATGCATCACTGAGCCAGATGCTGAGCGTCAAGAGCCTGAACAGCCAGACTGAGCGATGAACGTTCATCCTGGTGCCTGCAACATTTGATGATGCACCTTAAGACATTTACAGTTCTGCTGGACAGTTTTGGTGACGTGCCACTCAGACTCCGTTCATCATGTTTCACCACACAACATGAGAGAGTGACCGAAGAAAAGTGATGCAACAGGAAGAGCGAGTGACAGATGTGAAGTGATTGCTGTACTCACAGAGGAAGAAGAAATAGATCAAAGTGTGACGGACGTTCATGTCGCGGCTTTGATGGTTCCCGGCTGCTTCTCTTCTTCTACACTGTTAAAGCAGGAACTTGTTACTTCTTTAAATGATGGAGTCCCTCCTCTGAACTCAACACACAGCTCTCTGCTCTCCTCCCTTCTCCTTCACTCTGTGTTTCTCCGCCTGCACAGTCATCACTTTACATTAACACAGTCATCAAACTCAGTGGACGGGAATGAATCAACATGTTTCTGTAGTTTATCACTTTGATTTCAGTGTTTTGGTAAAATTTTACAGTTTGAAGTCAGTGTCCATTGTGAAATATTTGGTGTAAAGCTTAAAAAAATTCTAGTCACTAT
Organism: Naso vlamingii; assembly: GCA_029822935.1. Classification (NCBI taxonomy): domain Eukaryota; kingdom Metazoa; phylum Chordata; class Actinopteri; order Acanthuriformes; family Acanthuridae; genus Naso; species Naso vlamingii. The sequence continues at coordinate 10,249 of JAPQLA010005490.1, read as the reverse complement.
ATGTTTGCTTTGACTGAAATGTGTTGCGACGGCCCGTCAAGTTCTTCATGTTTTTGGTAGCTCTTGTCTTGTTTCAGATTCCACCTCCTGTCAGGTATCCCTTCTGTGTGATTGTTGCCCCGCCCCTTAGTGTCTCACCTGTCTTTCATTCTTTTCTTTCACTCCTCTGTTGTCCATTGGCCTGTCTCAGCTTGTGTCTGTGCTTCTCTGTCATCCTGCTTTATTGTTTTACTCAGTTTTTGATTTTTCTCATTAGTTTTTGTATTTGCTCTTTTCTGCTCTTTTGGTTTTGTGTGTTAAGTTAGGTTCAGTTTATTAATAGACAGCCCCTTGAGTCATCTCGTTTCAGAAGGGGTATTGAATCATCCTATACTATTAAATTTCACTTTTTGTTACGCTCATGCTGTAACTGGTTGTTTTGCTCCTTTTTTTTTTAACTTGTGTGAAATCTGTCCCGTATGGAAAGATGGAGCCGGTTTGATTCTTGTTTCTTGTCTTTCTTCATGTTGTTCTTTAGATCATTTCTGACTAAAAGCTTCTTGCTGCCAAAAGAAAAGTAACAGAGAAGCTCATTACAAACTGAGAATTTGTTTCACCTTTTTCTCTAATTAGAAACACCTCTGCGGTGGTGTGGTGTCGTGGTGGTGTCACAAGTGAGGAGGAAGTGACACATCTGAACAGTCGTTAGATGTGAAAGATAAACTTACTCAACAGCAAAGTGGGAGTTTTTTCCTGTTTCTTCTCTTTCTTTGCTCGTGTCTCTTCTTTTGTAAAAAAAAGGAGAAAAAAAAAACGGTAGCAGAGGAACATGGGGTGAAATAAGACATAAAAAAGTTACTTTCCACCACTGGACAAGCTGGACTTTTTTTGTTTGTTTGTTCATTGTTGTTATTTGGTCGAGCGTCAGACAAACATTTAACATTTGCTTCACCAGAAAGTTTCTCAAACTCAGTGGATTTTTATTGAAACACACTCAGGCAAATTCGAAGCTAAACATCTTCAATATTGTTGTAATATTTTGTTTATTATTTTTGTTTATTGTTTTTTATGTATAAAATCAACATTAATTTCTACTGGTACAGTTTGCCCATCTTCATGGGCTCTACTAAGGCAACACATCTACAGAAAATACACAAAAATATAAATGTATTCTGACAGTAACTTGAAGTAAGATAACATGATCTATAAAATAAATGTAAATTCAAAGATTTAAAAGTGGCGTGTCTTTCACAAGCTAAAAAGGATTTTAAGCATTGTTAGTACTGCAGTAAAAGATCAATTTATTTACAAGAGATGGGAGGTTTTCATGTGGTTCATGTCTGTTCAGCGTCTATAGATGACACAGTGAGGTAAAACAGCGTCGAGTCCATGGTCACTGATGAAGCTCTTGTATTTACGGCGTTGCAGAGTTCTACGATCTGAGTGTCTGAGGTGACATTCCCTTGATAATCAGTTAGTGACGCCTTTTATGTCATTCAGCAGGGGTTGGTTTGCCCAGAGGGTGGGTGGAGCTAATGCCACAGGCTCAGTCTTAGTTGTGCATTTCCTGTGAAAATCCAGCATCCAGGCGACGACAGTCCAAGTCCAAGTCCAAACAAAAAGAAAGTCAGCGTTCTGAAGCAGGAAACAGGCGATCTGTTTGGTTTCCACATGAACTCTGGGAGATTAGGTCCAAAGGCGTGCCTGCAGTTACAGCTTATCACCAAAGGTGGCGTCAGAAACAATGAAACTCAAATCTTTGAGCTGACCACCTTAAATATATCAAATGATTAAACATCACAACACTGGCACAGTCTCGCTGCTCTTCTCATGCTGTTATAGATAAGTACAGATTAATTCACTAAAACAAGTCGCAGAACACAGATTCGGTTCAGACGTAGATTTTATGTGTTTTAACACGTATTTGCTCCCATTAACTAAAACACTGATAAAAAGATCTGAACATTTGTTAGATCATGATCAAAATAAGTTGGTGAGGATGAGATGAGTAGACTTTGTCCTGTAGATGTGTGTGAGCGATGACTTTCACTTCTGGATGTTCAGCGTTAGAATACTTTGACTTTGGTTTAACTCCACAAACTAAACACTCCAAAATTCAACTCCTGCTGATAAAACCAGCTTGCTGAAGCATTTACACTAAAGAGTAAAATGGGTGTGATGTGATCTGAGTACTGGTCCAAATACTGTTTGATAAAGATGGAAACTTTTCAAAATAAGAGGCTGTGTTCACATGCACAGCAGCACTGTGTTGAGTTAATCTATTTTCGGATTTATTGTCATTTCACCTATTTTACACTGTTGCTTTTATATATTATTATGTGTTTTGTAACTGCACTTTATTGAAGCTTACACTAACAAGAACTTTGCTTAAAAATGTATTTTTGTTAAGATAATTACTGACTAAATATCACATCGCCAGCCTAAAGTTATCAGAGTTAAAAACCACAAATAAATTGCAACATATTCTCCAGATCTACAAACAGATGATATGAAGAAAAACAGTCAAATGCAGGAAATCAAACCAAAACTTGTGCAGCTTCTGTGTTTCTGTAGCTTGTTTCTGTTCTGAGTTTTTTACGACTCGCCACATGAACTGGTTTGAAACGCAGAAACACATTCCAGGTGTTAATCAGGATCTTGTGTGTTTGTGTGTGCGTGTGTGCGTGATTGTAGCGTAGGTTTGGCTCTGATCCATGCCGGCTGGATCCAGGCTCTGATACGTGGAGTCTTGGCATGCAGAGAGCGGATGAGAGTTCTCATAGTCAACACTCTGAAAAATAAAAACATTATGTTACACAATATGATGTTTTCCTGCTGTAGATGTTGAAGCTTGAGCTCATTTTAGCTGCTTTATATTGTTGGATTGTTTCATCTAAAGCAATGCATCATGGTCTATAAGATCATCGTATGTTTGTTTGAACAACATATTTCTGTAAAGTCAAAAAAATCTGTTTTCAGTTTGAGTTGATTAATTTTGCAGCTTTTGAAAAGGTTTATTTTGCTCAATAAGGAGAAGTTCAAATACAAAATCACAACATTTGATTTATGATTTTCACACAAAGGATCAGTATGAAAATTGTAATCTGAAACAGTAACTAGTAACTAAAGCTGTCTGACAGATGAAATGGAGGAAGTGGAGTAGAAGTAGAAAGTTGCATAAAGTGGAAACACTAAAGCAAAGAACACGTACCTCCACGTATTACTTAAGAACAGTACTTGAGTGAATGTACCTGGTAACTGATGGACGCTGAAGAAAGTGGATTCTGATGGTTTGGTCTCTGTGGACAATTTGTTGGGGAAATTGTCTCCACTGCTGTAACTGTTTCTGTTTTCTGTCTACTACAAACTTTCTGCAACCACATTTAAAATTTGCAGGACTTCTTCTTTTTTTTTTTACAGTTTTAGGTAAAGTATCTAAAGTGATTTTTTGAAAAATTCGATAATCTTTATTTTAGACGTTACTGATTCTTTCAAATGCAACCAGATCAATTCTGATCTAAAAGGATCTCATAAAAATCTGATTTCAGTGTTGGAACGCCAGGCAGGAAAGTGTTCATTTTAGTGGAGGGTTTAAACTAATCTGACAGTGCAGTGTCTTACAGTCAATAGCATGATGCACAACACTAACACTACTTAGCTAACATCAGGTAAGGCAAACATTAGCAAATGCTAGCTAACTCTAGCATTTACCTGTCCTCAGCTAAGGTATATCTAAAGGTAATAAAGTGTATTGAAAGGATAGCTAGCTAGCTACGTTAGCTTACAAAGTCTGAATCCTCCCTGTGATTTTAGCCCTGCTTTGTCTTTCTTTTTATTTGCTTTAGTATTTAACACAGGTGTTTTCAGTGCAAATCAGTAGAATTCAAAGAACTCAAAGAGTTGAAGAAAGTTACCTCCAGGGTTGTGTCGCCACGTCCTCTGAGCCTCAAACCTGTGGAGCACACAGTATTTTTCTCTGTTGTATTGAGAAATCACTGAAAGTGCAGATGAGGATCTTACACACACACACACACACACACACTGTCCCACTGTTGTGCTTGGCCCAGCCCTGGGGGCTGCCATTGGCTGCCAGGCTCATTTAAATAAATGATCCAAGCAGAACAGTGGGACAGACTGATAAAGAGAACAAAACAGATTTTGTGTCTTTTTTGTTGATTGGTTGGTCATCCACCTCTAAAGCTTCCTCATGTATTATCATTTACTTGTTTGTGAATTTTCCTGAGTGTGTGTTTGTGTGTCTCAGGCTCTGTCAGGTGTTTGTGAGCTCAGGGACAGCCTGCATCTCGCCTCCTCCCATTTGTTCCAGCATTTCATGTAAGATTTATAATGTGTGTAAAACCTGATGTGATCTGACAGACATGTCACTTTTAGTGAGAGGCTGCAGTTGTTTGTGGTGCTGTGAAAGTTTTTCTTGTTGTCTCACCTCCAGATTTGCATCTCTTCTTGATACAGACTATCATCAGCACCAGCCCCACAGTGATGACAGTGATGACAACAACCATGATCACATACAGCAGCACATGTGATTGAGCTGGAAGAGAAGGAAATGTTAGTTTTACACACGCTTCTTCTCCATCCATCTAGCATGGTGCGTGGATGATGAAACTTTCCTCAGACCTTCATTCTCATTTTTATTCCACAAGTGGAAACTCACCATCTGAGACGACGATGTTAAACTCCTGGTAGATGTCTTCCAAGAAAAGTCTGTCTGGTCGACACCTGTAGCGTCCTGAGTCAGACTGGGTCAGCTGTGAGATGCTCACAAACAGAGTTCCTCCTGTTGAAGAGCCCGGTATAAATTCGATGCCATATCTTCCTCTCTGAACTCTGGCACCAGTCGTGTCGATGAGAATGTTCTGTCCTTGACATTCCTCCTTACAGAAGTACTTCCATTTTAAGGTGTCAGACAAGAAGCATGCAACCGTGATATTTCCTCCAGGTCTTACAAAGAGGGCTTTTCCTGCAGAAGTTCTTCCATCCAGCAGAGCTGTTAAAAAAATGAACAATCAACAACTGCTGTCTCTAGTTCCCGTAAGAAATCGCAGTACTTCCTGCCTCAAACATGAACAATAGTTGGAGATGTTCAGTTCAGCTCACACGCTCCGTGACTGGTGGATATGGGTTTAACAGCACCTTGATTAGATCATTAATCAGATTTTGTGCATTAAAACACAGCAACACAACTGCAAACGTTTACATCTGATTTCGTTATTAGGACCTGAGCACCGACAGTGAGAGGACAGTGAGAGACTCATCAGTCCTGATGAAAGTTTACGTATGTGTGCGTTAGGTTTGATGAACTGGGCCAGGGCCAACTTTCATGTGCATGTATGAAATTTGGTGGACGTATGTATCACACCCAGATCTACAAAAAAGTCACCTGATGCCATAGGCTAAACTTAACGGCAAGTTTGCCATTTTGAATCGAATGGCCATTTTTAGCAATTTACATGTTGTGTATTTCAACAAACTTTTCCTCAAAGTTGATCCAATCTAAATGACACTTGCTTTACTTTTAACCCCTTTTGGTTCAAAAGTGATCAGAAACTTGCATTTTGGAGACGCAGTGTGGGCGTGGCAGGGCGGCCATTTTGAGCGTTTTGCTGCGATTGACAATATCTTTATAATTTTAATGTACATTGTTCAGCATGCATCAAACTTCAGCCACAGTCGGTCACAGTGCCACCTACTGGCCACAGGAAATGCAATGTTTTATACTAGGATATGCAACTCCTAACAGCTTTGAGAGATTCATCTTTAATTTGGCCTGAACATCGTTTAGATCTTAAGTACTAATGCAGCTTTAATATTTGTTTTGATGCTTTAGAGAAACAACCAGCTTTGCGAGTGTATGCTGTTTAAGGTCCCAGATTCAGCTCATAATGGAACATTTGTGTTAGAGAACATACATACATTTGAATCTGTTGTTTCATATTTTTACTGTTGATCAAAATAAAAACTGAACAGTTCAACAGTCAGAATAAACTGTTAAGTGCATTTTTGTGTGAATTTGTCCACTGATTTTCAAATGAATGTGTGTTTACATATTCAGTTTATCAGACACTCTAACAGCAGACCGGCACGAGCATTCATCAGTGATCAAAAATAGTAAGAATGAAATCTACCAGCAGCTTTTCTTAACACAATAAAGAATATTTTCATTACATTTAGTAGAAACTCACCATCTACAACAATCACTTGAATATCCTTGTAAAATGCCTGTTCCGATTCATTAACACCACACCTGTACAGCCCTGAGTCAGACTTGGTCAGCTGTCTGATGGTCATAAAAACATCTTGTGAATCTCCTTCCTTCCTCCGTTCAAGGCTGTATCTGCCACTCTGAGCTCTGACGGCGGTTGTTTTCAACAGAGAGCCCTCTTCACATTTTTGCCTGCAGATGAATTTTGGACTGTCAGATGAGGAATTGGAGCATTTAACTGTGACATCCCCTCCTTCACTTCCTGCATAGACTTCGATGGCATTGATGAGTCCAGAGTTTTCATCCTGCAGAGCTGTTAAAAGATGAGACAAGACAACCATTAACTGCTGTTTGTTCTTCCTGTGAGCTGCTGCGGTCTGATCTCAGTTTCCTGCTGCACATTAACGTCACACTGGGAGCTGCAACGTTCAGCCAGTCTGTGACTGAGGACCAAAGACCTGATCTGCAAGTGAATGTTAACATTTCACTCATTCTCCTTTTTTAACCTTCATCTGTTATTCCACATTATACAAATAAAGGTTTTAATCAATCAAAAAACAAATATAGACTTGTACATAGATGACTCATCACTTCTGATGCTCTGTACATGTGTGGTGGTCACTGTGTCTGCAGAGCTCCGCCCTCTGCCTGGATTTGGATGTTTCGGTTTTGTCGGGACGTTTCTGGGTGGGGAGTCGGCATGTTTTTTCCAGCCAATGACAGCGCGTAGATGAGGCTGAGAGTGGATAAAGCATAGACACTGGACGCCATTTCGACCAGAGAAAATGGTGGATGCAGACGTAGCCGTGAAGAAAAGGAACTATGGCTCTAGTGAGATGAAACATCAAGTGGATAAAACTCGTTCTAGAACGAGAGAGAATCTGACTTTGGCTTTCAGCTGCTTTCGAGCACTGAAGAAGAGGCTGGAGAAGAAGAGCGATGTGGAGTTGGCTTGATTTCTGTTGGACAGGTATGTGCCAAACACTGGAGGTTAGCTTGTTGCTGAATTATTGACTTTTCCATTAAAACAAATATATTCCTATGTAGCTTACGGTGTAGGTACAAGCAGTATAAGTACATGCTATGATACTTCGGGAGGCGTTGAGCTCGGAAGGAGGGGCCTAATTTAAACGTTGTGTTAACAAGCTGCAATCAACAAATGCTGCTGACTCTGACTTTAATTTGCCTCCATATTGCCTGGAACTGAACAGGGGGCCTGACATTGTTCTTCCTAAGACGCTGATGGAATCTAACTTGTTGCACAAAAAAATCTTTGTTTCGCAGAAGCTTAATTTTGCTGTTAGTGAGTTAAACTTAATCTAAACCCGTGCTCGAGGTGGGCTGGTACTCACTGGTTTGCAGTAGTGGCACTTCTGCATTTTATGCTTTGCCTTGCTGTGTTTTTTTTTTCCCCCTCTGGTGCTTCTTACAAGCTGGTGGTACTTCCTTGTGCCCTCATTACCAGCACACAGCTTTGAGTTTGGAGGCTTCCGGATAATGTTTCACAATAAATGTCATAACATTTTGAGTAGTTAAAATGAGGAATGAATGGGACCCTTCACTGAACCACACCTTCAAACAGCAATACATAATATTAATACATGCTATTAAAATAAAAAAATATGATACACAACACAGAGTTATGACTGAGAGTTCCTCATTACTTCGTCATTTTTCAGGTGATTACTGACTGATTTTGTGTCCCTTCATGTGAATCATTCTGGTTGGAGCACTGAACTTTTCCTAATCATCACTGATAGATTCTTTCCCTGAATGGTGCATCACCCTTATACTGTATGTCATATCTAGTAACTCATCATTATCTACTTTACAAACCTTCATTCGAAATAATCAAGAAAGCGCTTACTGATTAATCACTGATTATCAAGTCATTCTTGATTCCTTCTTTACTCTTTAAAAAAAACCCTCATTAAATGACAATCATCTAATCTAAAAGGATTTGATTAAAGTCACTCACTAATGGACAAAAATAAGGAACAAATGGGGAACTAAATGCTAGTAAAACATCAGTTAGTGACCAGGAATTTTTGGGCCTTCATTGTAAAGTGTTAGCAGCTTCTTTTTGCTGGATTGTCAGTTTTGTCCTTTTTTTTAATTGAATGAGCTCTATGCAAGTTTTATACAAGCCTTTAAAAAAAGACAGAGCTGTTCACAGGAGCTGATGTTGTTTTGAGATGAACTTTAAACCCAAATGTTACATTTGTCAAAGTTTAAACAGCACAAAATGGCAAAAAGAGCACATTGCCATCTAGACTGTGACACAGTCACAGTTCTGCCCCCCCCCCCCAAAATGTGCAACAACAGAGCATGTTCTTTAAGCACATGGTGACGATAAAAGCCTTTTTCTCAAATAAAGTGACTCTGAAAGTGGCTCCGTTCATCATGTTTCACCACACAACATGAGAGAGTGACCGAAGAAAAGTGATGCAACAGGAAGAGCGAGTGACAGATGTGAAGTGATTGCTGTACTCACAGAGGAAGAAGAAATAGATCAAAGTGTGACGGACGTTCATGTCGCGGCTTTGATGGTTCCCGGCTGCTTCTCTTCTTCTACACTGTTAAAGCAGGAACTTGTTACTTCTTTAAATGATGGAGTCCCTCCTCTGAACTCAACACACAGCTCTCTGCTCTCCTCCCTTCTCCTTCACTCTGTGTTTCTCCGCCTGCACAGTCATCACTTTACATTAACACAGTCATCAAACTCAGTGGACGGGAATGAATCAACATGTTTCTGTAGTTTATCACTTTGATTTCAGTGTTTCGACAGAGTACTCATTTTTATTGGGCTTTTTTAAGCTTTTTATCAACTTTATTAATGTGACAATAGAGCACACTCAAGTTATCCACCGTCACATCCTGTTCTGTCCATTAGATTTGCGTGCATGTGTGTTCATGTTTCCACAGTTCCCCTGTTTTATTTTAGTCTCTTCTCACTTCAAGTCTCATGCAGATTCACTTGTGTTGATAAAGTGTCACACCCGCCTCTCATTGTCTTCCCTGTTCTCGTGTATTTAGGCCGCGTCTTTCTTCCGTTCTGTCACAGACCTTCTTTGCGTGAGGTTCAGCATCTGTCAGTGTTCCTAGTGTCCTTCAAAGCATCATGTGTCCTTTGACACAAACATCTAATTTTGATGGTCAAAAGTTCCTCAGAATTACTGTCATGTGTTTCTGGATGACATCTGATTAAACAGGAAGTGGCTGATAAAGCACAAACAACTCTCGCACAGAGCTCTTGAGCTAAGCTTCAATATTAACATGAACAAATCGAGCTCATCACAGATCTGACACAGAGACAAACCAGCATTTCAGCTCTTTACTGAAGCCACACTTTGAAAGCAGGACTTTTTATTGTGACAACGAGTTTCACAGTTTGGTTTTAGTACTTTCACGGCAAATAATTGTAATGTTAAACTGCACATTAACAAGTACAGATCCACATCTAAACATAATGTGTTTAAGTGTAATAAGTTTGCTCCTCATTGCTGCTCGTCTTGCAGGTGAAGTCTTCACATGTGGAGGCTGCAGCCAGGCTCCTATATGTGACAGGAAGCTGAAAACACATGAGATCATCACCTTTAGAGAGATGACAAGAAATGACATCACAGATGTAATAAAGTTGTCGCCATAGCAACAACAGACAGAAAATGTGTTAAAGGCAGATTTGGTGGCTGATGATGTGTCACCCTACCAGTATCTACAGACGAGTGAACTGAGCGTTGAGCTGCTCAAACATAAACACGCTCTGCTAACTAGCTGTTAACCTGCAAGACTCCGAGACTGAGTATTTTATTTATTAACATCATGATTTTATGGGGTGACATTTGCAAAGCTCCATCAAGAAATGAAATACACCCCCAAGAAGAAGTGCATGTTATTTCACTAGTGTCCTGCAGAGGGCAGTGGAGACCCATGCTAACCTAATGCAAAGACAGTATTTCAGGCAGTTAAATTACAGTTTTTCTCCATTGGTTTGGCTCATTTCTCGAAACAGAAATTACATTCTCAAAACTCTAAGGTCACTTGGCC
>JAPQLA010005164.1:0-14238 GCA_029822935.1 Naso vlamingii | reverse complement strand
TAAGCTAATTAGCGATGGGCGAGCTCTGCCCGTCTCTTCCTTGTTACTGCACACACAGTCCAAAGAATGGGATCTATGTTCTTGTCTGGAGGGAGGCAAATAACAAAAAAGACAAAAAAGTTGGCATATCAGTCTAAATCTTAATTGGATCCCTCCAGCTCACCACCAGCATACAAGTTGCTTTAGTCTTTGTCGTTGTTTCTGTTGTAAGATGACAGTAAGAAAAATGTGATTTCCTTGTGGCTCATAAAAGCTATCTGTAAGTCCTCTTTCATTTAACCATTTATCTCATTTCTATAGGATACCTTCACTCTGCACTCCTCACACACAGCTAGACAGATTTAAGCTGCATCTCTTGTCCTGGTCACAGTCACACAGAGCCTCGACTGGAGCATTTGGGGAGTCAGGGAGCTCAGACTGACTCAGTGGTGGGAATGAGGAAAAGGCAAGCTTCAATCTTTAAGTTTCCAAATCCAGATTTATTCTTAACATTTGGAGATCGAACCTTTGACCCTCAGCTCACAAACGTTGCTTGCCACATACTGTGTTGGTTCTGTGCGTGTCTCGTGGTGCTGCTCTTTTGTCTTGCAGCTTCAGTAACTGATGGATCGCAGGTGTTTTCACTTAACACCAAGAAGGACAGAGTCTACACATAGATGTGAAAGTTAAATGAAACTTTTGTCCTTTAAAAAAGAAATCCAGTTCACATACTCACTATTTTAAATGAACCTCCATTCAAATGAAAACACAAAACCACAACTGAAGCACTGTTATGAGCACGTCGAACCAAGCTTAACCCTTCACAATACTGGCCAAGAAAGAGAGACTTTTTACAGGCAGGCTAACCGATAATCATCCTAAATCTGCAGTTGGATTAGGTGGTGGTCTACACAGCACAAGCTGACAATGTTACCAGCAGCTTTAAACAACAGAAGAAGAGGCTCAGGCTCTAATGTCACACATAAGCCATAACAGCAAACACTCTGCTTTAGCAGTCTACACGACAACCTGCGATCAACCTGGCAGGAGTTTTCCAAAAGAGATGTTTATTAACCTGCAACTGCGTTTGTGTGTGAACTGAAGGATAAACTGCAGAGAAACAACACAAGTTTTCATAAATACATATGTAAGGCATGCGAGACATGCAGGGTGTTTTTCTAAACAAAGATCTGGAGCTTGAATGGTTCCACTGAGGATTCTTAATATCTTGATGCTATTTATTACTCAGCCACCTTTCCTCCACTTTGGAGCAGAACCACTGCAGACAAGGATTCATCAACAGAGGGCATCGCAAAATGCACAACATTAAAAAAAACTAATATTTTTTGGCTTCCAAACCAATTTCCTGTCAGCTGGTATTCTCCAAACAGTTTAAAATAAGGTGGGCAAACTGGAACTGAACTGGTTCCATGCTAGTGGATAAGGCCATGAAAAAGCATTAGACAGTAGGTGAGTTTCCATCAGCCTGTTTTCATGCAGATTTTTTATTTGTGTAGAAAAACCCCTGAGTGGAAACAAAGAATGATTAAAAAAAAAATCTTGAGTAGAGAGGGGAAAGGCACACACTCGTAGCCACGATGCCAGAAAGTTTAATAATAAAAAAACAACGTTTCGACCTTGCAGTCTTCATCAGGGTACAAACAAGTGCAGACTGACAGAGCAATATATAAAGGGACACATGTGGCTGATTACAGGTAGGTGTGTCCACAATGAGATTCAAGGGAGGGTCTAAAAACTCTCCCTCCAGTGCACAATGAGATTTGATTGTAACCTTAACTCATTTAACAATGTGCAGAGAAAAAAACAAAGTACATTATTGTTCAGTAATACATACAATTAAAGCAATATCACTCTAGTCAGAACGCACAAAAATATTTCAATCCTTAATCAATAAATAGAATCATCTTACAAACAGTGACACTGGGACAATATCAAAAGGAACAGGTGTGTCACAGTCAAGACAAACACAGCCAGAGAAAAAACTGATTAAATACTCAATTCGGTTCACAACAATCTCATAAACAGATTACCCAACTGTTAGGAAATGTAAGTTGAGTCAGAAGAAGTCCAACAAAAGGTAGATAAAGTTCAAAGGTCAACAATCTTCAAAACCATGGGAAGATATAAAGGAGAAAGTAACTTCCCAGGGGCAAGTACAAAAAATACAAATGGGGAAACAACTGTGTGCTCCCAAGTCCTGAAGGGGCATCTGCAAAAGATAACACAATATCTAACTAGAAAGAATCTTAGAATAGGGGGGAAAAAAAATAAAATGTAATACTCTGTAGGAAAAATAGACTTTAAAATAAACAATAGAAAATATTTAAAGGGGTAAAAAGCACTTATATATAAGAACTGGGCTGGAGGGAAGACGCCAGACGAAGGGCGATGAATTCCATGCGCAGTTAAAGTAAGTGCCTAAGGTCAAAATCAATGTTAAGACGATTTGGGGCTAAGGTGTTCAAAGAATAAATCCAAAAGGCTTCTCTTTTAAGAAGCAATTTATTGAAATCACCTCCTCTTCTCAGATGGGCTACCTTTTCAATTCCTATATAACGGAGGGAGGAGATGGAATGAGCCGCTTCAGCAAAATGTGCTGCCACAGGATAAATGAGGTTTTTACACCTTACGGAGCTGCGGTGCTCCGCTTTGTGCACTTTTAGGGAGTGTGTTGTTTTTCCATTGTAATATTTACCACACGGACAAAAAATACTACAAATAACTCTTGTCGTGTGCCAAGAGATAACACCTTTAATAGGGATGTTTTTGCCTGAGTGGGGTGCTCTGAAAGAGTGGTTTTGAATGTGCTATTGCACTGAGCACAAGCACCACACCTGTAGTTACCGTCTAGAATAGGAGTGGGCAGACGTTGGGATGAGTACTCCGAGGGAGGCAGATCAGAATGGACTAGTGAGTCTCCAAAATTTATGCCTCGCGAGAAAACAAGTGGAGGGTCATTAAATGTATTGTGCAAAGCGGGGTCTGATTTTAAAATGTGCCAATGTACAGAATAGGTTTTATCAATTCTGCACAGCGGGAATATTTTGTAAAGAACAAAGGAACCTTTTTCTTGTTTTTTTTGGCCATCTTTAAAGAGAGCAGCTCGAGAAATATTATTTATCCTTGAAGTGGCAACAGCAAGTTGTTGCTCTTTTTAGCTCCTTTTCCTAAATTTATCTTTCATGATTTGTAAATTCCTTGCGAAATCAGAGGGTTCCTTGCAAATACACTTTAACCTACAAAACTGACTGTATGGCAAACTGTTTTTAAGAGGGCGTGGATGGCAACTGTCTGCTCTTAACAGGCTATTAGATCTGTAGGTTTGGTATATAAATCTGTGTACAGCTTGTCACCATGACGGATAATCCAATTGTCCAAAAAACTGATCCTTTTAGAGTCAAAGTTCATGTCGAACTTAAGGTGTTCGGAGATAGAATCAAGGAAATCACAAAGAGAACGTAATAAATCTTTGGGGCCTCTAAACAGACAGAAAATATCGTCCACATATCTCTTGTAAACCAATATATTGGGTAGAAAAGGGTTGGCAAATTCAATGAGAATTTTTGTTTTTTCTAAAAAACCAACATAAAGGCTGGCAAAGTTACATGACAAATTGGAGCCCATGGCTATACCTTTCTGTTGCAAGAAGAAATCCTCCTGAAACATAAAATAATTATGAGTGAGGACAATCTCAGCCAAAGTGGTAACGCAAAGGTTTGAAGGCTGAAGGTGCATGAGAGATTGCAGAAAATGTTCCAGAGCATGGATGCCTCCTTTATGCAGGACATGAGTATACAATGCCTCTACATCAAAAGTGACTAAAAAACCGTCGGGGGGCAGGGGGTCTAAAGATTCCAAAATGGAAATCATGTGACCTGCGCCTTTAACACAGGAAGGTAGCTGCTCAGCCAATGAGAGAGCAGAGGTGAGGGAGCCGATGCCAGCCACTACAGGGCGTCTGGGCGGGTGGGAAGAGTTCTTGCAGATTTTAGGAATAGTGTACAACACAGGGGTAATTGGGTGCTGCACCTACAAAAAATTTAAGTCATCTTGAGAAATCTCCCCTGAATCCAAAAGAACAGTCAAAACTTCAGAGACGGCCTGTTTAAATTGAGGGGTGGGGTCACATTTTAAGGGAATGTAGAAATTTTTGTCATGTAGTTGTCTTAAACATTCTGCTACAATCATTTTTATTTAAAATAACCAGCGCTCGACCTTTGTCAGCTGATCGAATTATAATAGAAGGATCTGACTGAAGGTCAGACAAGGCCTGCCTTTCTGTTAGGCTAAGGTTGTGATAGGTTTGGTAGTGATGCTTTTTGTTGAGCAGCTCCTCCACATCCCTCTCCACTAATCTGCAGAAAGTCTCAATGGAAGGGTTGCGGTTTGGAGGTGGAATGAAATACCTCTTGCCTCTAAAGGGCGTGTGAGAATTAATTGGCTCTATTCCACTGTCTGTAGGATTAGTGGTAGATGTCTCAGATTCAATGTTATTACCAGAAGAAAAGAATTCCTTTAATCTAATACTTCTGAAAAATTTATAATTATAAATCAACTTTAAGATCAAAATAGTTGGACTGATTGGTGGGACGACGCTGGTGTGCGCTTCACCCCTTCCTCTTAAAAAAAAAAAAAAAAATCTTGAAAGATTGCTTAAAAGTTTTTAGCTTTAGGGAGGTAAAAAAGTTGGCAAATCAATAAAATGTAAATACAAATGTGTGCTACAAACACAGATCCTGCAAATGAAGGATGACGCTTAGAAATCATGTGACTTTCCTCTTGACTGGAGGAGCTATGGCAGCAGAGGCAGAGAAAAATAAGTATGTGCTGTGTTGGACTTCTTTGTTATTACACTCTCCTTTGGCCTTCCATCTTTCAGTTTGTGTAGTTGCGCTCTTTAATTACATCACCAGCTGACTGGTCATCGTGATGAACTAACTCCTAATATTCGCGTAACAATTGTGGATGGAAACACAAAAAAATGCGCTTTTTTCTTTTTGCTGATTTCCTGAAAATTTGGTTAAAATTTGTGATAATCTTTGATGGAAACCCAACTAATGCCAATGGGCAGTGTTGGTCACAAACAACAAGTCACACACATAAGTAGAAAACTTTTTTTTAAGGTCATATGCACTTTTCACGTTTCTTTTTTTATTTATACTTGAGTTCAAAAAATGTCCCAACATGTTGTTGGTCAGAACAGAAATGTTTTCTCCTCTCTAACCATGTACAAAACAGAAGAAAAACAGTGCCATATGTGTAACTCTCAATGGAACAAAAAACCCAGATAAACAGTGGCAAACACATACACACACACACACACACACACACACACACACACACACACACACACACACACACACACGGTCACATGGCTTGAAAAATGAAAGAGAGGTGAATGATTAAAATAAGAAAGAATAAATAATTATAAATTAAAAAAAAAAAAAAAAAAAAAACGAACAAAAAAAAAACCCTAACTACACTCCATGCTAACAAAAGACAGATTGCGGGAGGGGAAACCACAGTCACCACACTGGTAGCACACTTGGCTTTGTTCTCTTTTGTGTGTGTGCACAGTTCAACTGAGGTCACACTGAGATGTCTTCAAGGAAACACGTCACATGACAGAAAACTGCCTGTTGTGATGTGTCTGTTTTTAAAATGCTTTAATGGTCATATTTTACATATCAATCAGTAACAGGGTTCACATTTAATATAGTAAGTAAGTCAGCCTTTAGAGGCCGCAGAGGCCCACAGGCCAGGAGCCTAACTCCTGTTTCTGCAGCATGAGGCTGCTTGATATTCAAGTACACCCCGCAGACGTGATGTCAGTTTATCGCAGGGTCTTACCCCCAGCCCAATGCTGGGGGTAAGACCCTGCAATCATAGGGCGGGCACTCTAACCAGCTGGTGTATGTATGTATGTATGTATGTACGTATGTATATATATATATATATATATATATATATATATATACATACATACATATGTGTGTGTGTGTGTGTGTGTGTGTGTGTGTCTTTAAATAGATTTTTATATTTTTTGGGCTTTTGTGCCTTTATTCTTGGTAGGAGAGCTAAAGAATTGGACAGGACATGCGGGAGAGAGAAAGGAAATGACAAGCAGCGAAGGGCGGCAGGATAGAATCGAATCCCTGACGGCTGCAGCAAAGACACAGCCTCTGCATATGGGGCGCCTGCTCTACTGACCAAGCCAGGGCACCCCTGTGCAGATATTTTTAACCTCTTCTGACTCAGTCACAAACACATAGGGGAAAACTTTATTTAATGTTATCTTTTGTTTTAGCGGAGCTGTCCCCGACAACTACCCGGTGCTGCAGCTGCAGCTTCAGTCTGCAGGCAGCCTACATGTTGCTTTCAGGAACCTCCATGAATCACAGAGTTGAGGCAGAGCAGTCGTAGGACATCAGAGGATCGCGGTCAAAGTTGCATTGTGTTGCTTTAAAGATTGGTATGATTCGAAAAGAATTTCCACAACAGTGTTCAGTGTTTTTGTGTTCTCTTTGATTTGCACTTTCTAAAGAAATTTTCTATACTTTTACACCCACATACACGCAAACACACAGACAGACACACACAGCTTGTGTGAATCTGTCCAACTCTTTTCCTTCTTCTTGCTGATGATAAACATGTGATTGTTGCCTGCTGCTCTGGGCCTGGTCAGCTCTGATAGCCTCACCAGGATCCATCAGCTCTCAGAGATCACATACACCTCAAACATTTGGCAGACACACATATGCTTGTCAGAGTCTTTACAAACATGCTCTTCAAACACCACCTGCACACATACCTCAGACAGTTTTCACATGCATCCACAGCAGGGCTCAGCAAATCCTCAATGCATGCAGAGAAGCAAATCAGATGTGAGCTACATTCATTTATTAAGCAAAACTTGTGTAAAAGGAATATTTAGGCAGTTAGAGGGTTTTGTTTAAACACAGACCATCAGTTCATTGCAGCAGGTTGCCTAACATGGATTTAAAGAAGGCTGTCTTTATTAAAGAAACATATACATTAGTTAGTCATCAAACAAATCTTGTTACTTGTGAAAAATGAGATTAAAGTTTAAGAATAGCTTATCTAAAGCAACACACCTGCTAACAGCGGCTTGCTATAGGCATTATTGTGAACGGGAGCAGAAACAGGAACCTGTTGCTGTTTAAATCTATAATAAAGTCAAATTTCCAATCTCTTTTCTTAATCACTGGTAATTTCTTAGATATATATTTTTAATCAAACTATTTCCTATCTGTCTCTTTCTGCCATTTTGTGAAAAGTAGGGTTAACAAATTTGATGCTTTTTCATATTCTTTGGGTGAAACATTACTTTTTGGCAACACTCTTCATACAAAATATCAGCTACTTGTAAAGACATCTGTATGGACATCACTTTGAGCGCCACCTACATGATTTGCCGATTAAAATCTGATCACTTTGCAGGAAAATTCAAGATGCCGGTAGAGAGCAACAATATTTTTCACTGTGGTGAGCTATTACATAATGTGAAAGAGAATTTCCAGGAGCAGGATGGTGTATGTGGTGGAAGGTAGAGTCAAGAGGAACTACAGTTTGATGCTCTGGAGCTCTGTGTCAAAACATCAAGATTTATCAGACTTTTAAACTTAACACAATACTTGTTAGTGGGATTAATACTTTTTTTTTCATCTTTACGTGGCTTTAATTAACTAGAACTACCGCCCGGTGGTTATATGCCTCCGTGCAACATGCAGTTGGTGGACAGTCAGTACAGTGTGGTCTGGAGGAAAGGGTGGCCGGTGTTTGTGGTCGTGTTGGCGCCTTGTTTGTAACAAATATAGGATTGAAGAGCTGTAGTATAGCCAAAGGAAGTTGTGGGAATTGGTAGTGCTGGTAATGAAATACAGGAGGCAAAGGGTCAAATGGAGGTGGTGAAGACTGCTGTCATAAGAATCTTGCAGAATGTACAGCCAGGTGACATTCTTCACTCGCTGCACACAGGAAAATTCAAGGGAAAAAACTTTGCTGCAGTAGCTGCATCCAAACCAGACAAGATAAGATAAGACAACCATACAAACCACTCTGTAAATTCTTGCTATTTTTTGGAGTTTGGACCATTTATTCCAGTTCAAAATTGTGGCCTAGACACAAATGACATCACAATGACCTTGACCTTTGACCTTTGACCTCCAAAATCTAATCAGGTCATCCTTGAGTCCAAGTGGACCTTTATACCAAATTTATAGAATCTACCTCAAGGCGTTTCCAAGATATTATGTTCTCAAACATGGCCCAGACAAACGTGACATCACAGTGATCTTAACCTTTGACCTATGACCCCCAAAATCTAATCAGTTCATCCTTGAGTCACAGTGAAAGCTTGTACAAAGTTTGAAGAAAAACCCTCAGAGTGTTCTTGAGATATTGCGTTCACAAGAAATCCGGACGTACGTATGGGAAAACAACCGGAAAACATAATGCGTCCAGCCCGGGCTATCCCCGGCGCGGAGGCATAAAAATGTGAGAATAGATTACCAGCACTATGGGAAAAAAGCATGTTGTTTAAATCAAGGTGTTGGAATGTTCTAAGTCCATGCACTTAGCATGCATTTCATGTTGACAGTTGTGTGTATTTTATTTATGCATGAATCCATAAATGCTTTTGCAGTTTTACGTGCAGCTATAATATGTGAGTCTGAGCCAGGGTCAAATAAAAAAAAAAAACTTGGTCAAGACTAGGGACGAGCCATGTACTCAGCTGAAATGAGTGTCCAGTACAGATAATGCACTTTTTACGAGCACAAGCAGCAAATGAGTCAAACGTGTCAATATCTGTACACATGCTGAAAGAAAAATAATCAGCTGTCTGCACATCATTCTGTGCTAAATACTCACAGAGCTCCGCCTCCTCCCCACTCACACTGCAGCTCTGCTCTGCCACACACACACACACACACACACACCCCACATAGTTATTTATATGTGTTTTACTTTGTGTAGAAGTTAAAAAGGAGATGTCCTGCCATCCTGCCAGAGAGAAAACATAAGGAGGTGTCACACTTGTGAAATTGGAAACTTTATATATATGTGTGTGTAGTATCTGTGCTGACTGACCAGCTGTCGAAGCCATTTCCAAATGTAACTGCAAGTGCAAATAGAGCAGTCAGCAGGACAGAGTTCACTGATGGAGGAATATTTCATATTTCTATGCCAGAGTAGGAAATATTCCAGGTCCACTCCTCTAACATCAAGAGGATCCTGGGTTCGATACCCGGCTGGGGTTGGATCTTTCTGTGTGGAGTTTGCATGTTCTCCCCCGTGGCCCAATGTGGCGGTATGCTCAGTCGCAGCAGTTCAGGCCTAACCCTCCACCCTAATCTCACAATTTCCTTGTACAGTTCATTGTTTAATGATAATACAGCTGCTTCACCTTACCTTTACCTTAACCCGATTCCCAAACTCAAACCAATCAGAGGCATTGTAGGGCAGGCCATGACTTTGTAGCATTCCTGTATGAGTCTTTTCAAAGTAAAAGTCATCTAGCGCTTCATGCATTGATTCGTACCAATTTTTACTGCCTTGTTTTGGGAAATTTTTCATAGTTCATATTAGCATTCTGGTGGCTTTTCAGTACAAGCATTAACACTAACAGTTACTAACATGCTTACATAATTTTACAGGCAAAGAGCATAGGATCTTGCCATTTGCTGTGTTCAAAACTCAAGTAGACTATACTACTACACTTTTAGTGGTCAGAGTTAAGAAGTTAACTGGTTGAATCTTACAAATAGTACAGTTTTTTCTTGACCTGAGGTCTACAAAGGTGACCACAGACCATATTAAAGAACAAAGAAACTAAGGAAAACAGCAATATGAGTAGATTACACTTGTGAACATATAAGGCTACAGCACAATTCTCTATTGTAGACATTATCTTGTGCATGAGATCAGTCTAAGTTCAAGCTGAGGTGTAGCCAAAACTCTACCTTGAATCCTAAGATTATACCAGGCTCCACTTCCAGTAATGGCTTTCTCTAATTTCCTTGTTAGCCTTCACATTGTGACAAATAAATGAGCAAGCTATACAGGCATTCTTGAAATATAATGGAGTAATGCAGTGATTTTCAAGCCAAAACTCAATGTTTTGTCCGAAAATGTTGCCTGTTTTGTAGGCAAAACTGATTTCCTTGCATCTAGTCATTAGCTGCATAGCATGGAGTATGCACATAAGACAGATGATCTCTGCTTGCAAATTATCAGCTCAGGTATGACATCATAGAAGTTTAATGTACCAGAATTCTTGCATTTTAAGGCAACTTGAAGCGCAGATAGGGGCTACATCTCCAACATTCCTGATTCTCTTAAACATGAACACACGCTCTAAATACCAAATTTTATTTTTAGACACCTTTATTTTTTTTTGCCGAATTCTTGCTCATTGCTGTGTTGTATACCGTAAATACTTCAACCAGCTGAAGTAGCCAAAGGCTAAAGGCCTAAACATACTTTCCACATTGCGCATCTGCAGACACATCTGCTTGATTGGACTAGGAAAGCGGTTCCATTCATTCTGTACTAAAATGAAGGTCCACCCCAGTCTGGCCATATGTGATATACAGCGCATGGATTGCAGCAGATTATACAATAGATAACAGAAGTGTTTGGCGGCTGCACTTCTTTTCTTTTATCTTCTTCAGCCAGACTGATGTTACTAATGTTGCAACTACAACTAAATCTGTGTCAACCAGGCAGGGACAACAGGAGAAAAAAATACAGGTTCTGCAGACATGAAGGAGAGCACAATGTTACCTGAGTGGAACATATTATGTTCTTTTTTGTTGTTATTGTTGTGATTGGACAAAATGAGAGATCTTTCAGTTTCAAATGTTGCTGTGAATAAGTGTATCTACAGTAAAACTAGTGAAGTCAAAACATTGCTCTGTTCACACACGTGAAGGAGCATGCGCAGTCAGCGTGCATTCATAGCGGACAGTCCGTGCAGTAACAAATTTTGGGATGTCTGCAGAGGGGTCCACATGGGCCATTGCAGACATGAGTGGCTGACGAATTTTACGTCACGCATACCAGAGCAGACCCCTGCAGACATGCAAACATGGAAAGTGTGAATTGGCCTTAAGGGGCTGTAAGGCCACCAGATGCAAATAAATGTTAAACAAAACTATAATACTTTAAATACTCGGCATATTGTGTGCCTGTGGTATACCTCTGTGTTCAGATTTCTACCTGGGCCCTGGTCACCCTGTAGTGCCACATGTGGGCCTGGCAGGCAAACTCGGGAGGTTAAGTGCCGGGTGCTGCTTTCATTCACCAAGATGGAGGTGGACCTTCCAGAGGAGGAGTGTGGCCAGGACAGACCCCAACCGGAGAGGCCCTGCGACCAGGGTCCATGTGCCAAAGTGCAGGGCATGTCTTCAGGACTAAAGGACCATGGAGCCCCTTATATCCAGACAGAGGAACTGTACAGCTGGAGCTATGGCGGCTTCACTGCCTGCTCAGCCACGTGTGCTGCTGGTGAGGCTTCTGACATGAATTCTCTGCTCAGGACTTTTTTTTTGTCCATAATTATTGTCCTTTAATGTTTAACTGTTTTTGTCCATGCCCTCTGCTCAGGGAGGCAGAAAGCCCTTGTGAAGTGTGTTAACAAGAAGCAGGATGAGGAGGTGGAGGACTTTCTTTGTGCATCATCTAGCAGGCCACCAGTACTGATCCGCATCTGTCACCCTGAGCCATGTCCCCCAAGGTGAGAGACCACAAGGTCACTGAAACCACATAGAAATTTCACAGAGCAGATCAGTGTTTGAAAATTCTCCATAGTTTGAGTTTCAAACTGTGTTGATTTACAAAAGCATCAGTTCTGATCTGTTTTAAAATAGATGGATTTAAGCTTTGTCGGCTGTTGTCTACTCCTGTACACTGGGAGGATATTCTTGCTCAATAAAGTAGTGAAACTTTAAGGCCAGAGTCTCTGAGTTTTAAACTTGCAAATTTGCGAGAACAAAACTCGAAAGTAAGTTTTTATTTCTGTCAAAGAAAAAAAACATCTACACTTTGCAAGGTTGGACAGATGTCGCTTGTTTTGGATTATGCAGGCAATGGCCGATCTCATCAAACTCTGCTTTTCAGTTGGAAATAATAGTAATGAATATTAGAAGGAATAAGAAACACTTGTATTTTACCCAGTGTGAGGACTGTGGGGCTCAGGGATGCACTGGAACGACTCAGGGGTGAATGACTGCAGCCCGAGAATCAGCTGTCTGACATGAATGTAGGTGCACACGGACACGTGCATTGCCAGGTTCAGCACAGACAATTAACGCATTTTTTCCTTCTCCCTTTTGATGTGTGTGTGAGTGATCAGGAACCACACACCTTCACTGTGTTAATTTTAAATTAGAGTATCATCTGAAACCTGATACTCTGGTCTGAATCACTCCATAGTTGTTTGAGCCAAAACAGTGTGAGCTTTCTCGTACCTTCTCCTTTCAGATCTCATTGACTTGTAGAAAAGAAACAAGGTTCTGTTAGGTTCTTTTTCTCACTTTTTTGAAAAGTCTGTATCATGATGACCTTATAACGATAATAAACATGCTTTCTGCAACTATTTGGCCGTGAGATTGGCATTTGAATCAGGCTCCTTAAGTCAAAACATGAAAATGGGACTTTATCACTCCAAAGAGCAGAGTCAGTCTGTGCATTTAAGATTGGATTTTCAAATACAGTAAGTAAGTAGAGTACATGATTGTAAAAGACAAAAAGCAGTGTCAATAATATACAGTATATATGAGGCCTACCACTTGACATGGATGCAAATTGACTTTCATTCAGCAAGTTACCGCAGAGCTGCTTCCTGACGCTTCTCACATTAGGTATAACAAGTTACAAAGGAGGCTAAGGTCAATACTAGATTAACAAAAAAGACTCATACGAAATGCAAAATGCATACAATCAGTTGCACCACAACATGAAAGATTTTGGTAAACTTGAGGTAAGTAAATCCAGCACTTCTGTGCCTGGGCTATAGTAGAAGCTGCACAGCTTTAGCAAGACTGAGGACTGTTGTGGCAATCACTGTGACCAGCTGGAAATTGTGTCTGTATGTCATTGTTGGCTTTCTCTGTCCCCTTAAGGTTTTTATGCCAAGCAAGACTATCCATGTGCTGACTTCAGCTTTGTACTGAATACACAGACATGAAATGACACATTCTTGTTATCTCACTCTCAGAATGAAATAAAATATTTCCCCAACAGTCGAGATATTTTATTTTAAATCTCCTCTCTTCATGTAAGTCAAACCACTCTGTGATGATGATGATGTGCCGTATGTAGTAGTTTAGTCAGTAAAGGTAGTGAGGATGACTGAGATCTAAGTGAAGATGATCACATACGGACATCACTTTGCATTTTGCAAAAGTGGTTGTAACTCAAAAGTCGCAAGACAGTCAGAGAATGTACTCTACAATTCAAGAGAAATTTATTGTGATTTTTGCATTGCAAAAACAAAACTCTAAGCTCATGCTGCTGCTACATAGGAAGGAATAGCTGAATGCAGAGCAATGAATAACAGTCATTGTATGCTTGCGCACAGACACTGTGGATGGGTGGCATGGTGGTCAGCACTGTTGCCTCACAGCAAGCAGGTCCTGGGTTTAAAACCTGGCAGGGGTAGGACTTTTCTGTGTTGAGTTTGCATGTTCTCTCCATGTCTGCTTGTTTTCTCTCAGGGTTCTCCAACTTCCTCCCACAGTTCAAACACATGCTGGTTGATTGGTGACTCCAAATTGGCTGTAGGTGTGAATGGTTGTGAACGCTGCCCTCACCCAATGTCAGCTGGGATTGGCTCCAGCCCCCCCATGGCACTGCAAAGGATGAGTGGTTATGGATAATGAATGAATGAATGAATGAATGAATGACTATGAATGGTGTGGATTGTTTTTATGGATGCTTCTGCTCATGCCTTTGTATGTACTTATGCTGCTCTGGTTTTCAGGGTGTCTTAATTTTTATTCTCTGTCTCATTTATTGTATTTTTTATTTATTTATTGTACTATTGTCTGTGAATGTTCTCATTCGTCCAGGTCATAGTTATCTGGGCAATTAACTCAAAGGGAACTGGACTTAGTAATATGTTTGTGAAGATGTTTCGCCTCTCATCCAAGGGGCTTCATCAGTTCATGCGTGTCTGACTAGACTAGGCTAGTCTGACTAGCTGGTGAGGAACCC
>JAPQLA010005033.1:0-14249 GCA_029822935.1 Naso vlamingii | reverse complement strand
TTTTTTATATATATATATATATATATATATATATATATATATATATATATATATATATATATATATATAAAAGGGGAGGGTGATAGTGATACTCTGAGATTTCTACATGCCTATCATCATGTTTCTATGTTATCATTGTGATTTTCATATTGAAACTTGTATTGTCTTTCTTTTTCATGTATCACTCTTCTAATAAAAATATTAAAAGAAAAAAAAAAGAAAAGAAAAGTAAAATAGCAGAACAGAAAGCAGTCGGTTTGAGTTTTACTTACTTTCCATTGTGGATCATTTTAAAAAAATAGTGACCTGGTCACAAACTGACTTAAATTGTGATTCATTTTAAGCAAGAAAAAGGCAACGCAGAGTTCTTTGATCTGAATTTTGCGAGCCTGTTAAGATGTGACAGACAAATCTGCACACTGGACACAATTAGATAGACCACAACAAATCAAAACGGTGTGTGACTTCAAATATGAACCCGTAACCTTTCTGTCAGTCATCAAATGAAATCTGCCCCTGGTTCTCAGCTTCTCTCAGTGTTCTGCTCTGTGTGTTTAAAATGCTTCAAGACTAAGCTGACTGTTAAAATGTGTTTTATTTTTATTTTTCAGACTAGATTGTGGTGTTTTTATTTTGAAGGCTGGAAAAATAGGGAAAACACAAAATGGTTAACAGGAAGTAGGAAGTAAGAGAGGAGCTGTGTACAGAGAAAGAGCATGGCTGCCGCTGTGTGGTTTCCCTTGTTGAATCTTTCAGTGGCTTTAAGTTTTATATGTTCTTTACACAATTGGCAATTGATATTAATGACCTTTGATGGACATTTTTCTGAGTTTGTACAAATTTGAGAACTTTATCTGTTCACATTTGAAAGACAACTTAACAGCTATATACTTACCCACTACTCACCTGATCTGATATTTATGTTACTGTAAATGTTCATATTTACCTGTTGCATTCCTGTTAAATTCACAAGTCAGTGGTAGACTGTACTGTACGCACGTCTTTTTTCATAGTAGTGCATTAAGTATCTTTTTCTGTATTTTCTTTTCTAGTTTCACTCCAATTCAATGTGTCATCCTGACTTGACCATGCTGTGACATAAGGCACTAAAGGAGCAAGCTCGCTCACTTCCTGGCTCTTGAAAAGGAGTTTGGCTAGCTGTTTATTTATGTTACCACTTTGGAAGCGAAACACATAAAGAGAACAGTGCACTTAGGGTAGATGGTTTGGCAAGCAGACCATGAAGCTGCTGCTTCTACGCTTGTAGCTGTGTTTCTGTTAACCAGAACTTCAAATTTTCACTGACACTCATTATGTAATATTTGTTGGCTCAGCGAAACCAGTCCTTAGCAAGGGAGGCAGGAAAGTAAAACGAAAAGCTTGTCAGTGACTTTTGTTTAATCCTTATGAGTTTTAGTCAGCACTGTCAATGTCATTGTAATAATATGGATGTCAGATTGTAAAATTTTGAACAAGAATGATTTTGGGAGACAACAACACGGTCCCGGCGTCAAGGGGGGGCTGTCCCGCCCCCTCAGTCAGAACGTAGTATTTTCTTTTTTATTATTATTGATTTCAGTCTATGATGTGTACAAATTACACAACCCAAAACTCAGAAAAGACTCCACTGTCTTGTTAAACAAAAACGAACAGTTGTGCAAGTCCAAATTCCGAGTTTCCAGTTGTCCTTGAACCCATCACACAGCTTACGTTACGACGTCAGTCATCCTGATTCCCACCGCAAGGGGAAAAGAAAAAACAAACATACAGATATTCAGTACAAGCTAGTAGCTATAGTTTCAGGATGGACATTAGAAAATGGCTCAAAAAGCCACAAACTATACCATCGGCATCCCTGCAGCCTGGCAGCAGCAGCGGAGAAGCTGGAGAAGCCGGGGAGCACCTGCCAAGGCCAAGCAGTACGAGAAGGAGTAGCGGGTTCAGCCGAGCATGGAGGAGAGTGAACCGCCCGCCAGCCCGCCAGCGTCCACAGCCTCTGAGCCGGGTTTACCAGGAGTGGAGAGCCCGCCATCACACTTGCAGAAGCGGTACGGATTACCACCAGTGGACCTTGGAGTTGATAAACCTGTTCAAATTCGTCTCAAGGAGTTTCCGAGGAAACAACATCACAATAATGACTGTAAACGGTCGTTTTTGGCTACAGCGAGAGAGACTGGCTTGAATATTCGCAGCAAGCAGATGCCGCCTTTTGTTTTCTGTGCAGGAAATTTGGAGGGAGTGACTCCGTTTTCACAAGAACTGGGTATACTAATTGGAAGCACGCTAATGATAAGGCAAAGGGATTTAGCAGACATAGCAACAGCAAAGAGCATCAAACATGCATGGCTAGCTGGAAAGAGAAGGAAATATGATGCAACACAGGCAGTGACATTTCAGCCATGGTTAACTCTGATCAGCCTACACGAAACCGCCTGTATGTGTCTGCAATTGTTGATATAATTGAATTTCTCGTCTCAAACGAACTGCCACTGTGGGGTGACGTGGATTCAGTCGATAGCAGAGATGAAGCTGTTTCTCACACCGTTTCAGCGAGCGTAATGGGAAACACATGGCAGCTTTGGACGCTTTGGACCCCGCCAGTGAGAATTTCCTGGAGGCTGACACTTCTGGATTTAACATAGACAGACATGGTTGAGGCTCAGTTCACAGTTGCACGGGAATTTCTGAAAAACAGGTGCACTGGCCTGGATGAAGAGAAACTGACTTTGAGTGAACTTGTTGCAAAAGAGTCCAGGGTATTCAGTGCCATGACAGCATTTAAACACGCACTAACATTTGGGGCATCAACTGCTATGTGCGAAAACTCATTCTCCACATTGAAGAGAGTATTTACTGAGCACAGACGCAGCATGCTGCATAGACGGAAAGCCCATCTCATCCAGCTGGCGTTTGAGAATGACCTCAGCCGGAAATTTAAGGATGAATGGAAGGAGATGCTGTTAAGGAGGTTCAACTCGTCAGGAAAGAGGAGACTGCAACTCTACTGAAGGTAAGAGCTGGTTATTGTATGATTTGAAATGCTGCTACTGTTTGTGTTTTTTTTTAGTGGTTATTGATCACACATTGTGTTAGATCAGCGCTGTCTGATCTGTGGAGCCTGTTTGTATGTTGCTCTGGGCAACCTGGCATGTTTCTTGCTTCTGATTGGCTAGTGCGGGTTATTCGGGATTTCACCTGTTTCTTAATGAACGTGTGTTATTAATATTTGTGGCAGTGTGTTATTGTTCTAATAACGGTAAAACTTATACAAGTAGTACATCTATGTGGCTTAAAAAAGACAGTTGGGCTGCATAATGTGTCTCATACAGTAGGCCTACTGTGCATCACGTCATCGCCCCCCCCTCGGTTCTCAGCCGCCCCCCCCTTCTGTACTGAGCTGGCACCGGGACTGCAACAACAAACAACTTGTTTTAAGGATGGAGGACTTACTGTAACCACCGAGTAATGACATGGATATTTACAAACGACCATATTTCTGTCGGCCAGCATACGTTGCCCGATCATGATGATCTGTTACATTACAATTTTCAAACTGTTTATACTTGGTAAACATGTAAGCCTAATTTAAAAAAACAAACAAACAAACAAAAAAAAACTTGTTTTGTGTCCGTGAATTTCCTTTTAGCCTGTCAGTTGGGACCTGTTTTAGAAGGCATGTCCTGGAATGAGTCAGAGTGTCTGACAGAATATAAATGACACCACAACAACACAGATCATCAGACCGACAGCTGCAGCTGCTGATTTGCAGAACTTCACCAGGTGAGAACAAACTTGTTGGTCAGAGACTGAGAGAGACAAAAACAGACTGATGTTCACTCTGACAGTGATACTTTTAGACTGGAGTTCAGGAGGAGTGCCGTGTTGGTAATACTGTATTCACATGCACAGTAAATTGTCAGTCTTTCTGTCTTGTTTTTTCTGTCACTGAAGGAGGAGAGTTTGTTCGAGTATAAACTCTCAGCACTTGTACAACTAGTGATGGTGTGAATGAGGTGCTGAAGGTTGTGTGCTCTTTTGTTTGAAATTTCTGCAAAGGTTGGAGAAATGTCCTGAGATTCCATGCAAGTGGCTGCCCTGGGTCGACCTTTTAGCCTGGGAATGCTGTATGATGTTCGAAAAGATGAATTGCTCCCAGGTAAGTCTTAACTCAGATAGGTTCTTCTTAGGCGCCGCACAGCCTGGCTGTTGGTCGCTCGTTTCTGTGAGCACTCTCACTTGCTTTTGGAGTCAGAGTTTGCAAATTAACAATCTCTTGATGCAGAAGCCACATGCTAAGGCTTACCTCTGCATAATGCCTCAGGGATCAGAGACCCATGAGATCAGAGATTTTCTCAGTATTTGGGAGTAATTAATTACTTTAATAATTATCTGTCTGGGCAGTGCTGCTGAAGGACCGTTATGTATTTGTCATTTGTCTCCCCTTCCTCCGCCTCCATTTTTTCCCTTCCTCCTCAAAATGGCCGACCCTGACCCATCGCTGCGCATATACTAAAGATATATAACTAAATATTTCTGGATGTCAGAGCAATTTTGTTGTCATTTTTGAGGTGAATTTGTTGCTTGCATCTATTTTCATGATTTTAGAGGGCAAGAGCACACAAAAACAGACTTATCCAAAATCCTACGGGCAGGTTTGGTGGATGTCCTCCATATTTCATCAAACTTACATAAATAAGCAAAACAGTCATTTTGAATGCTGCCTTCTATTTCAATTAGCCAGCTATACTAGGGTGGGCTGCTAGAAATAATAGGTGAGTAAAAAGTTTTCCCATGGAAAACAACTTTGGAAGTTGATTAACTTCATATTTTAACATTCAACTCCATAAAATTCCTTTACATTGGATGAGTTCAGTTTTCAGATAAAACTGAAATTTGATCCAGTGAGAACTCTCACCTTAACAATATTTACAGAAGTAAAAGCTGATCTCATCCACATTCAAAGTGTTTTTGACTTCTTTAGCCCATGAAGACTAACTGGTAGTACCACAAACTCACCTGTTCAAAATCGCATACTCCACTTAATTAGGGCCCGAGCACCGAAACGGTGCGAGGACCTATTGTAATTCAATGAATTATTATTATTACGCTAGCATATTCAACTGGCTTTTGAGGCCTTTAACATACTCCAAAAGTCACCAAACTTGGCGGAAAAATCAGTTGTGGTGAAAATTTACATATTTTATTGGTTTCACAACTGGGCAGGGCCAAATGGCTCCACAGCGCCCCCTAGAAACGGTTAAAAACTCATGAAAAATCAGTGGTTTGACCGAGGAGGATGAAATTTGGTAGGCATGTAGAGCATGCCAAGACAAACAGATTTGCACCCTTGGATGTTTTTGTCAGATCGACAGGAAGCCCGCTATTTCACGTTGAAAGCGCATTTTTAGCGATTTCAGGCATCAGAATTTAACAAACTCCTCCTAGGGATTTTATCGTATCCTCATGAAAATCACTGTGTGTGCCCTTGACCCCTTGGTGATCAAAAGTTATTAAAATCTTTCGTTTTGGATTAACAGTGTGGGCGTGACGGGACCGCCATTTTGAGCATCTCACCGTGAAAAAGGAAATGCGGCAACACATTATAATAACTGCACACTTTTAGGCATTAATTAAGCATTAACAAATTCTTAATTCATCATTTGTTAAGCATTAATAAATACTGAATTATCATCTGTAAAGCATTGTTCCTACATGAAAAGGGTTAGAGTTAGGGGTAGGGGTAACCCTAACCCTAAGGACTTTCCACGTAGGAACAATACTTTATAAATGATAATTCAGTATTTGTTAATGCTTAACTAATGCCTAAAAGTGTGTAGTTATTATAAAATGTAACCGGAAATGCTTATAACCTTAGTGTGCATTGTTCTGTGTGCCCCAAACGTTAAACTTTTCTCAAGGGTGCCACCCTGAACACATTTGTATGATGATTTTCACTCACGGTCATGGCGCCACGTACTGGCGACAGGAAATGACTCGATTTATTGTGTAATTTACTGCTCTTTAAAGTTTGGACTGACTCTATTGTACTTTGATCTGTTTACTGTTTACACAATCACGATGCTGAATGACTAACCACATGAGGTTGCATCAAACGCCAGCACCACGATGCTGGTGTTCTTCGCCATGGACAGGAAGTTGTTGTAACTTCACTTTATGTTATCCGATCTGTCTGAAATTTTCAAAGTGTGCTTAGAATGCCCCTCTGAGGACACTGACATGCCAACAACAGCTCACAGACATAGCACCCCCTACTGGGAACAGGAAGTAAACCTCTTAGTAAACTTTGAGTATCATTTTAGGGAACTTGTTGTGTTAAACACCGTGCGTACCGTGACGACGTGCTTTTTCCCTGACTGCGGCCCTTCCTGACGGGCGCAGGTGTTCAATGCTGCTTGCAGCTTTAATTTTTTTTTTTTTCCACGTAGTAAACAACAGTGGTTCTTTCAATTAATAAATGTTACAAATATCGGTGTAAAATCGGCAAACAACCAACAAACCCCCCACCCCCACCCCCCGGCACCTACTCCAGATAGGACCAGTGGAAAGAAAACAATATTAGGCACAAGTGACAAAAAGAAACCAATAAGTACAATAATAAACAACAAGAAAGCAGTTACCATAGAAAAAACAGCTGAGTTTGGTAAAAATAGGAAAAAAAAACAAACAAACAAAAACAAAAAACAAAAAAACACTGTGGCACTTAGTTCAAAATGATCTGACATTTTGTACTGTTAACATAGGATAGAAAGGGGTTCCAGGTCTTTTCAAATAAAACAGCCTTGTTAGCCAGAGTCAGTCTACTTTTTTCCAGTTTAAGAAAATAAAGGACCTCTCTGATCCAGTGTGCACAGGTGGGTGGCGCTCGAGACTTCCAGTTCAACAATATTAACCTCCTGGCCAGGAGGGTAGTAAATGCTATCAAGTCCCTTTTTGCAGGAGAAAGAGTAAGTGGAAGGGGCCACACCCCAAACAAAGCCATCAATGCATTAGGAGCAATATCCCTTCCAGATACATTTGTCAGTATGTGAAAAATTTCAGACCAGAATCTATTCAGGGAAGGACAGCTCCAAAACATATGTGTAAAGCTCGCTGTGGCTTGTTGGCATCGTTCACACAGAGGAGATAGAGTCTCAAATATCCTTGCAAGTCGAACTTTAGTATAGTGAGCTCGATGTGAAATCCGACATTGCATGAAACTGTGTCTTGCACAAATTGAAGATCCCTGAACCTTCTTTAAGACCTCTCCCCAAACATCATCTGGAATCCACACTCCCAAATCTGTCTCCAATACAGTGTTGAGCACAGTAGAAGAACGTGAAAGGTTACAAATATTTAAATATATGGAAGAAATCGCCACTCTCATTGAAGAGAGAGGACTTAGAAACACCTCAAAGTCAGAAGGGTCAGGAAGGGCAGGAAATCCTGGAAATAAGCTATGTACGAAATGTCGAGCTTGGAGGTACCTGAAAAAATGTCCATTAGAAAGCGAAGTTACTTGCTAATTGTTGAAAGGAGGCAAAGGTCGAATCTAGATACAGGTCTCCTAAAGTTTTTATACCCAGCCTGGCCCATACAGAGAATGTATTATCAAATAAAGATGGAGGAAAGTTACGATTTGCTGAAATGGGAGCCCCAACCGAGTGTGCTTGCACCTCGAAATGGCATCTAAATTTAACCCAAATTTTAAGGCAGGAGGCCACTATTACATTTTAAGTGTAATTAGCAATGGAAGAGTTAAGTGGTGAGTGCAATAAGGCTTTCAATGACACCGGTTGAGCCGAGTTTGCCTCCACAACCAACCATGCTGGAGGGGACTCAATATCCGCATATCGGATCCAATAATTTAGGTTCCTTATATTTGTTGCCCAATAATAATACAAAAGGTTAGGTAAAGCCATTCCACCCAAAGCCTTGGGCCTCTGTAAGATTTGGCGACGCAACCTGGAAGGCTTTTTATCCCAAATAAAATCCAGAATAAGACTGTCTACCTTACGGAAAAAAGCAAGAGGAAGGAAGATTGGGATGCATTGAAATAAATATAAAAAGCATGGAAAAATTTTCATTTTAATAGTGTTAATTCTAGCGGCTACAGAAAGATTTAGGAGGGACCATCGTTCAAAGTCATGTTTAATTTGTGTGAGCAGAGAGAGAAAATTTTTCTTCTAAAGATTAACCATTGTATCAGCTATGTATACTCCAAGATAAACAAAGCCAGAATTAGAGACTTTAAATGGGAGATTTTTAAGTGGATACTCTTTGGCCTCCCTGTTAACTGCAAACATCTCACTTTTAGCTAGATTTAGTTTGTATCCAGAAATTTTACCGAATGCATGTAAAACCGAGAGGGCTGCGGGGATAGAGCATGACAGATCAAATACAAGTAGCAAGAGATCATCTGCGTACAGGGCCACCTTCGGCTCTACGCCATGTCTGGTTATACCACATATATCTGGATGAGACTGTAAAGCGATGGACAGAGGTTCCATTACAATGGCGAATAAGAGACGGCTTAATGGACATCCCTGTCTGGTAGATCGATATAAACTAAAATATTCTGAATTTGTGCTGTTTGTCCTAACTGATGCCTGAGGAGACGCATAGAGCAATCTCACCCATGAAACAAATTTTTCCCCAAACCCAAATTTCCTTAAAATAAAAAATAAATAATCCCACTCTACTCTGTCAAACGCCTTTTCGGCATCCAGAGCAATTAAGGCTTCTGGCAGAGCAATTGGAGAAGGATTGTAAACCACATTAAATACCCTCCTAAGATTAAAAATGAGTGCCTGTTACGAATAAACCCAGTTTGGTCCAGGGATATGATTGAAGGTAAGACTGCTTCCAAGCATCTGGCCAACAGCTTTGACAGCAGTTTAAAATCAATGTTCAACAGACTAATGGGTCAATATGAACCACATACTAATGGGTCTTTACCCTTCTTTAAAAGCAGCGAGATACAAGTCTGATTTAGAGTTTGGGGGAGTGTGCCTGTGTTAAAGGACTCTGTAAACATCTCAAGCAAATAGGGGACCAGCTGGTTCCAGAACGTTTTATAAAATTCGGCTGGAAAGCCGTCTGGGTCCAGGCTCTTACCGCTTTGTAAAGATCTACTTGCAGCCTCAAGCTCGACTGCCGTGAGAGGACGCTCCAGCTCCTCAGCCAAAGTCTGATCCAGAGTAGGGATGTTAATTCCGCTGAAGAAGGAGGTCAAGTCTGCAGAATCGTGAGAGCATTCAGATGAATACAGCCGCTTAAAAAAATCCCTTTAAGTTTTATGTTGTATTGTGACATGATAAGGTCACATTCAGCTTGTATAGACATACGCTCCTTGTAGACATCTGGTGATTTTGAGGTTGCATATTGAGAGTCTAAGAGCGTAACGCGCTGAGATAACCTGGTTAATTTCTCCCTCCTGCCCTTTTTCTGATAGGCTGTGTAAGAAATAATCTCCCCCCTGATAAAAGCTTTCATTGTTTCCCACAAACTGGATGCAGTGACCTCTGGGGTCTTATTAACTTGGAAAAAGAAATTAATCCTCTTTGAGACAAAGTTGACAAAATCATTATTCAGGAGCAAATGTGGGTCAAGACGCCATGGTGGTCTTGCGCTAATAAATTTTTGGAAATAAACCTTCATGGAAACGGAGGCGTGGTCTGAAACAATGATCGAATCATATGTACAATCAGAGATAGAGGAAAGCAGTTTGTTGTTCACTAAAAAAAAAATCTATATGAGTATAAGTGTGGTGGATATGTGAAAAAAAAAGAATATTGTCTCTTATCTGGATTGAAAAAGTGCCAAGGATCAACTATACTGAATTCGTTCATAAAGGCATCAATTATTTTGGCAGATTTTGATTGAGGGGCTGAGGTGGAGGAGGAGCAGTCTAAGGAAGGATCAATCCAGCAGTTGAAGTCCCCTCCCATAATCAGATCATACACAGATAAATCTGGCAGCATTGAAAAAGCCTGCCTAAAAAAGGATTCATCATCCCAATTGGGAGCGTAAACATTAGCAAGAGCAACCTTATCACCATAAATGTGCCCCAATACAATTATCAACCTGCCAGTGGGACCAGAAATGGTTCTTTCATGAATAAAGGGAACATCTCTGTGTAAAAGAATAGCAACACCTCTTGATTTACTAGAGAAGGAGGAGAGAAAACTTTCCTGACCCGGCTCTTTCTCAGCCTGATATTATCTATGTCTCTCAAGTGAGTTTCCTGCAAATAAATTATATGTGCGTCGAGTTGGCGTAAATAGTGCAAGACCTTGCTACGTTTAATTGGGTTGTTTAGACCCTTACAATTCAAGCAATATCCCCACCTATACCAGGCAGTGGCTTCTTATGCTGAGCCATCAAGAGGCAAAGACATTAACATATAGCAAGAATGTAAAATTAAAATAATAATAATAATAATAAAAATATATCAATAAATAATTTTTTAAAAATTAAAAAAATAAAAATATATCATTAAAAAAAAATTAAAAAGTACAAGAGCAAAAATAAGTCAAGCACCATACATGTATAAATCTGGTAGTGTAGGATAGGTGCCAACCCAATACCCCTTGAAACTGAACGGACAAACAGCCCCCCCAATACGGAACAAAACCTTTTCCCTCCCCTTCTCTCCAAGCAGAAGCATCCCTACAATGATGCGTGCTACCTCCACCCACAAAAGACAAAAACCTGTCGTTATCTGTAGCCTAACCATACTACGAAACGAGCTAAGGGAACGTGAAAATGAGCTGTCCTAAATATATGAACAGAATACTATCTATTAAACTGAAAAAGGTGCCACGAATAACACAGAAAAACAAACAAACAAAATAATTCACAAGCTCCACATTCATCAGTCAGCAGAGTCATTTAAAGTGCAAAACGAAAAAAAAAAAGGCACAATATCGGCACCTGTATGCCCACAATTGAGCCCTTATGCCTATAGTCTACGTGGAGACATTGATAAACCCCAGTCTATAAACAGAAACAGTCGTAGTCCGCACACAGCTGGTGTTACATGTTGGAGATGCAGTTATTAACCGCCATAGCGCAAACCACTCCAATGAGCGCCAGTAAACTCCAAAGTCAGTCACCCTCTGAATCCGTGCTCTCCTTAAGTCTCTTGTGAACGAACTCCAAGGCCTGATCCGGGTCTTCAAACCTGTGGGTCTGGCCATTCGTCATGGTGATGTGGAGAGTAGCCGGGTACCGGAGGCCGAATTTAACATTAGCACAGGCATGGAGCTCTTTCTTCACCTGGATGAAAGCCGCCCTCCGTTTGGCCACAGTTGGTTTAAAGTCCAGGAAAATGTACACCCTTTTCCCGTTATGAAGCAGGGGGGATGCCTCTCCAGCGCAGAGAATAGCATTTCTGGCTTGAAATTGTGTCACCCTGATAACCATCGGACAAGGCGGCTCGCCCCCCCCTCAGTTTGGCACGCAAGGTGCGATGGGCTCTGTCGAGCCCGGGCTTCTCAACGAGTCCCAACAGATCCTTCAAAAGTTCAGCCATAAACTCTGTAGGTCGGGGACCCTCTGAGCCCTCTGGCAGGCCCACAAGTCAGATATTATTCCACCTGGAGCGTGCCTCCAGATCTTCACATCTCTTGTTCAAAGTGTCCACCGCAGTAGCGTAGCCAAGTTAGCCTGCATGCTAGTTAGCTGGTCACTATGCTCATTAAGCGAGTGCTCAATATCACAAATAGTTCCACTTTGCTGAGTGACTTTTTCTTCCAGCGGCTTCAGGGCGGTCGCCACTTCCTTCTTAACCGACTCCGATATTATCAACTCGAATTTGGTGACAATTTCAGTCCGTAGGTCGTCCATCATTACTTTAATGCTGCGTAGCATCTCCTCATTAGCATCTGGCTTCTCCGGTGACTCAGGCTCCGGGGGCTGGTGTTGCGGCCTGCCTCGGGAAATCTTGGCCGACTCACCCTTTGTTCGAAAGTTAGACATTTATCCGGTTATGGCTTCAAAAATGTAGTGTGTGTGAAAAACTCCTCAAACATGTAACTGTGGCAAGCAGTGGACAGACTAAATGAGTTGGTAAAGATATGTTAATAACATGTTCCTACAGAGCTACCGTGAAACACGTCCTACATGCTACGCGTCCCGCCCAAACTGCAGCTTTAATTTTTATTTGAATTTATTGTGCAATGTCCTTGAGTGCTGAGAGAGGCGCCTATAAATAAAATGCATTATTATTATTGTTATTATTAAATTAGGGATTACGAGCCTGAACCTTCCAGACAAGTATGCCAGTTTCCTCCTGCGTAAAGTTTGACTGGCAGCACCTGTCTGCTCCTCCTTCAGCAGTTACGAAATTGACAATATGCTGCATCACAGCGGTCTTAAGATACTCGTCCGCTGGATATGTGGTTCTCACACTACACATTCGCTGTCTCTGTAGAACTCCATGCAATGCATTCTCGTAGCAGTGTGTGAATTTTGGGGAGATGAGGCATCTTGTTGCATGAACATAATTTGCATGAAGTCGAAAAATATCAATGTTACACAAATGAGGAGTGTGCAATGCCACATAATGCCTCAGAAAATATGTGAAAGACTACACAAACCAATCACTGTCAAGTCAAAATGAAAACAGATCCTGCAACTGCAACTGACTAAAAAGTCCTCAGAAACACATTTCACTGAGCTGCTTTTGTAATAGAACAGAAAGTTCACAACCGAGTCACCATGGTGAACCTTGTGTGAAGTCAGCTGACCCATGAACGAAGCGTCTGTCCGATCAGTTGAATGAATTGAATGTGACTGAACGATGGGGCATTCAGTTGGTTCTGTGTTTTATGGGCACCTGTCTGTCAACATCATCAACCGCATCAGGGCACGCACATCAAATGAGCCAGTCTTGGGAGGGTTACATGGCCTTGTGTGAAATGAGGCAGGAATCATCTGTGGCACACACTGTAATTGTCTGTTCCATCTACTGTTTCACTGTGCCAGGCTGTGTCTCTGTCTCTGTTCACCACATTACCAAACACACCTGCCTGCGCTCCGTGAGGCCAGAACTTTTTGTTAGTCTGTGCCAGACTGATGATGTTGTGACATCTGTCAGTGTTTGAACCCCTTGAACTTGCCAAATAGGTGAATTAATCAAATCAACAAGTGGGTGGGACAATAAATAAATAAAATAAAATAACAACTTGAACACAGATAAAAGTGTAGTGATTGTTTTTGTCCAGTAGAAGAAAGACTAAAAGTAAGCGCCTACCTTGAACTGATGAGATTGAATTGTACTAATGAAATCTGCAATCTTTGTGTAATTATGGACTCAGATCTAAACTTAAACAGACTCATCAAGACAACTTAAAAATAATCATCCTGCCGTCTCAAAAACTGCAAAAATTAAAAGATTTATGTACAAACAAGATACAAAAAACTTGCTCATAGCTTTATTTTATGCAGGCTAGACTATTAATAGTAATGGTGCAGCTTGTACAGAATGCTGCCATCAGAGTCCTCACTGACACTCCGCAGCCCTTCACACCTGTGCTAAATCACTGCACGGGCTTCCTGTAAGCCGAAGGATAGATTTTAAAATCCCTTGACTCATCCATTAACAAAATGGTCTTGCGCCATAATACATCTCCAGAAACATCAGGTCATCACATTATTAAGGTTTACACTTTTAGTTTTTGAGTTCCCCACCTGTGGAGCAAGTTCCACGAATACCAGAGGTCTGCAACAACTGTTAGCTCACTTAAATCAGGGATTTAAACATTACTGTTCCAGTACATCAGATTCAAAGGCTCATTTTAATCTGTAACTGTTTTGGCTCATTGCTTGCTTTTTAAAAATTATTTTACATGCATGTTTTTTTTTCACCTGTAATGATTTTTTGGTCTAGTTTTGTTTTTATTTTGTTTCAAATGCAAATTTTATGTTTTCTTGATGTCTCTAGGTTTGAAATTATGGAATGATGAAACTCTGCAAGAGAAGATAACTAAAACACGCTCAGCCCTTTAGCGCTTTTAAAATTTCTGCATCTGACTCCATCAAATCAAGGTCTTCTCTCCTGAATGTCGAAGCTTCTCTGAAGGCCAGTTTCCTCAGTGGACTAATCGAAGTTCGAGGATCTGCAAAGTATCTGAATGATAAAAAAAAATTCAAGAATCAGAGCAGGGTGATGTGTCAGTACAATGCTACCACCATTTTCAAAGAGCTGTCAGTGACCAGCTTGGAAACAATGAACACCCAACAGACGG
>JAPQLA010004945.1:0-14259 GCA_029822935.1 Naso vlamingii | reverse complement strand
CTTCCAAAAACCTCTTCCCCTATCATTATCAACAAAATTTAGTTTTAATAAAATAAGATGGTGATCAGAACGAAATCCTTCTGCTATTGTTACTTGGGTAGCTTTTGCAATTAAAGAGAAAGAAATAAGAAAAAAATCAATTCTAATTCAATTCTCAGATGCATTTTGTCGCCAACTATATCTGATTAGGTCTGGGTTTTTTAGCCTCCAAATATCAACTAAATCAACAGCAGACATCAGAGATAGGAGCGCGTGTCGTTTCTGTGCTTGATAATCCGCATCACCTGCTCTGTCTTTGGAGGGATTGAGTGCAACGTTATGGTCACCCGTTTGGATTACCGGAATATCATAATGCTGAATCATGCCATAATCATTTTCAAAAAAATTAGGATCATTATTAGTTGGCGCATATAAGTTTACTAGGCAAAAACGAGCATTTTCCATTTCAATTTCTAAGATAATTATGTGACCCTCCGTATCCTGTTCTATTTTATGCACAACCATTTCGAGATGCTCCCTTAACAGAATCGCAACTCCCCTTTGATTTCTAGTGCCATGATTAAAATAAATCATCCCCTTCCATTCTCTTTTCAATCTCTCTTCCTCTTCCTGAGTGGAATGCGATTCTTGTAAACAAATTATATCCAGCTCTTTCTTGTTGGCTAGCCAAGTAAATATTTCTCTTCTTTTCATGGCATTGGCCAGCCCATTACAATTATAACTGGAAATACAGAGGGAATCAAGACTTATAATAACTTAAGGATAAAGAATATCATATCTGCCAATAGAGTTTTATTACTAATCATAAAGGCGTATTGAAAAAGAATATTATTGTATGCAAGGACTAACAAGAAACAACAGACAAAGAAATAAAAAACAGCAAATGTTGTAAGCCTAACGCCTACCATTTAAAACGAACTAAGTAGGCCTAGTATAGGTCAATGACAGTGGCAACACATATATGCCTAATAAGAATCAAGGGAAATCAATACAGTTTCATGTGAGTTATTTATCAGACTCATGGATCCTCATCATCAGTTGGTAGATAGAGCCAGGGCGTAAGTGTTGCATCTTTGTATAACTCGCCATTAATATACAGTTTGTCAGCAACAAGTCTTACCCTGCCTTTTCCTTTTTCCATTTTTCTGCTCCCGGTAGACAGGATGCAGTACTTTCCTCCAGTCCGCAATCTCAGTAGGAAACTGCGGGTTAATGCCGTAAGGTTTGTTTACAAGCTTTGGGCCCAGGCCAAAGACCATCTCCCTGTATTTGAACTGCTCAAAGCAGGCGATGATTGCTCTAGGTCTGGTCTGATCCTTCACAGCATGGGAGTAGGCCTGGTTCTGTGCAGCCAGGGGTCTCCGTGCTCCCAGCCTATGTACTCTGTGGAAGCCAATCTTCTGGACAGTCTCTCTGTTTATTCCCAGTTCAGTAGTAAGAAAGGCTCTAAGCACCTGTTCCACAGTCTAATCCTTCTTCTCAGCAATACCAGTGAAGATCAAGTTGTCTCGCATTTGTCGCATAGTCATTTCCAGCATTTTCTCTTTAACTTCAGGTTTTCTCTGGTAATTCGGTTGACTGATTTCTCTACCTTCTTTACTCTTCCTGTTACCGTGTCCAGTTCTTTTCGCGTTTGTCCAAGTAAATCCGCAGTTGTTTCGACAGTCTCTTTTAATTCTTTAATATCCTTGGACATAGCGTCTAACTTGTCAAGTTTCTTTAATTTTTCGTCAATATCTTATAGAATTGCCTCCATCTCAATGGTCACTTTTTGGTCGGCAGGGAGCGAAAAGGAATCTTCTGAGCTGCTATCTAGTTCCGAATAAAAGCATTTGTTTGGTGGTTCCAGTCTGCTTTTGTTTGGCGTCCTGGGCGTCTTTGTTGTATCGCCAGACGCCATCAATCAAATGGACGACTGATCAGATCAAAAAGTAAGAGAGGAGCAGTACAGTGTCTTTTAGATTAGTCCATTTAAAACTCAAAAACAGTCTTAACACAAATCGCGGGGTTAATCCATTAAATATCTTTACGATTTTCCCATATTTTGATAAAGTTTGCCACTCGACATCACCCACCAGCTCATTCACTCACGCATGCTCAGTCCAGTGCAACAGACTGCATCTTATTACCAGGTGTAAATGAGGTGTTAGTGCTAACAAGGACAAAATATTTTCCCAAACAGCACAAATTAGTCTGTCAGTCAAAAGCAAAGTTTGCACATTCAATTAACATTGCACAGCAAACAATATTTATTTAATAGACTAATCAGTGTTGTTTATTATGTGTTGAACTCCTTGTGTTGCAGTTTGTGTGAATCAGAAATCTTTGCTCATTTTAAGTACAAGTTTGCACTTTTTGAGTTTTTTTAAATCTTTGACTAAGAGTTATAACTTTTTCATTACTGATTGATGTGGAAAGAATTTTTCATTTCCAGTATTTGGGCTGTACACCTGAGATCCAATTTATAGCTTTAAACAATAAATCCAGCAGCACTTGAAAGCGCAGTAACCCCGGAATGCAGGCAGACTAAGATCCACTTCATACTCATTTGCATGCCACAGTCTGATCAAAGGTCACAGAGGACTGATTCAGTTAAGCTGCCCGCTGCACTTGTGTGATATGTGGCTGGGGTCAGCAGCTCCTCCGCTGGCTCTCAGCCCACGACAGTACAACTCCCGCTGACATTAGACTGACTTCAAACTGCTGACCGACTGAGTGATGTTCCTCTCTGCACTGTGAATTGGCATGACACCACTAAACATATGACAGTGGCATTACCAAAACTCAAGCTGAGACTGGAGCCTTGATAATTGAAAGGGTCTATATGGCATCAACATCTACAGCAACTAATTTTGACACATTATGGTAAGAGTAATTGAAACACATTTTTGCCAAGAGTCTAAGCTCTTGTTTTACTGCAACAGAGTTTAAAAGAAAACGTGGTCTGAATTCTGGAAAGACTGGTATCAGTATTTTAACAGCCAATACATCAGTCGAGACCATGTTTACTGATGTTTTAGAGTAATTTTAAAATCTTATATTTCCTACAAGAAAAAAAGGGAATGAGGCTGGAACACATTTAGCACAAACTGAATCCACTGGAATCCAATAATTTCCATTTGTAAAGGTGGTGAACAGAACAAGCACGCTGGCTCAGGTAAATGGCAGGTTTACAGCCAGAGTGCAATAATTCAATACAGCTTTTTTAGCACTTACAGTGTGATTAAAGCTACAGTGTGAAAAGTGCTTTACTAAACTATTTAATTTTTTTTTTGACTAATTTATGATCACACCTTACATTTTAAAGGAATTCCTTTTTTTATGTGCTGGTATCAGATCATTACTCAGTATTGGGTGCTGTGCAAGTTTGGGTATTCGAATTGGTATCGGGAAAGAAAAAATGGTATCTGAACATCTCTAAATTTTACCAAGAAGAAAAAAAGGTCATCAATCATACGTCACATGACAACACCATTAAGAACCAGGGGACCTGATCAGCTCGGCGCTCTCTTACCTGCATGAGCATGAAATAGATGCCAGCCATGCCATGGGCAGCACCGACATACTGCTTCTTGTGCCATTCATAGAGCAGAGGGCAGCGGTCAGTCTTCTTCTGCTCCGCTGACAGATTCTTCCCTGATTCCACTATGGCTGTCACCACCTACAGAGTTTAAAAGAGAATGAGTTCCTGAAAGTGAATGATTGGTCACACCTTTGCAGAATGTTAGTTCTGGGATCTGACTTCATGTTTGTATGACTCTCAGTAATTCCCGTCACATATTTCTACGTGCTATATTGAAGACAACTGAAGTTCTAGGACTCCTACAACTGCAAAGTCTCTTGGATGAGAGGTCATCAAAAAACTCAAACAAGTCCAGTGGGGCCGAT
This sequence comes from Naso vlamingii, assembly GCA_029822935.1. Lineage (NCBI taxonomy): Eukaryota > Metazoa > Chordata > Actinopteri > Acanthuriformes > Acanthuridae > Naso > Naso vlamingii. Next base: position 10,371 of record JAPQLA010004945.1, on the reverse strand, counting down.
ACGGCACTTAGGATCTGAATTCATTTAAGAAAAACTACAGAGACAAAAAACACAAGGTTTATGAAGTCTTGCTATGGAGCATCTTAAATCTGTGAGAAACACAGACAGGCATTAAAAAGAGAGCTGAGGCACTCCTTCATGAGGTAAAATATTACCGTAAAATATTCTATGAGAAAATAGGCAACAAAACAGACCAACGTGAATCAACGGCAAGTCTTCAATGTGGAGTGACAATCAACTCATCAGTCTCAATCCTATACCAGCCGTAAGGCACATGAGTAACATACATAAACATAAGAGGGTACTAAAGTGAAAGTTTAGGCCCATAAATACATGTTAGAAAGAAAGAAGCCAACATCATCAGAGGCTATTCATTGTTATCTAATTATTCATTATTATACTAGGAAAAAAAAGTTATTCTTTTCACAGTCTGACAAGATAATAATGAATATTTTTAAAATCTTAATAAATTGTATTTTTTGCCCCCTCTGTTTAAGCTCTATATTTAGAAAATATAGTAGCAAAAACAACAAAATAAATTGCTGAGACATGACTATCATTAAACGTTAATGTTTGTTTCAGAACCACGGACAGCACTGAAAGAGAGACTAAAGCCCTATTCGCACAGGATCACTGTTACCTGGGGACCTCATGTAATTTAGAAATTACCCCCCAACATCTGTGTTTCATGTGGCGCATTCACACAGGATAAGCGAAGCCTGGGATTTTATTCAAATTTACTAACATTACCTTGGATGTGACGTCAAGGCTTTGCGTAAAGCTACATAACACTGTTGAGCATGTTGAGAGACAGAAAAATGTTCCTTACTGCATGCTGCAATACATGTTATCCATCTCAGTCTCATTATTATTCAAGTTTTCACTCCTTTGATGGCTTTCAGCTTGCTCTTTCTGCAAATGGTGTACGTGTACCAAGTTGACCTTGCACCCAAAATACTGTCAAGACCTTCCAAGACAGCCTCCAATGTTCTTTTTGACGGGGAATGAGGCAGAGAAAAGGCGCAGAGGAAACAAAAACCTCAAAAAAACCCCAACACACACACACAAAAAAAAACCAGTCACGCCATATCACAGAGATGCCAATTCGCATGTGACTGATATTATCGCAGGACCTAAGTGTTTGACAAAATATGGTAGGTAATTTGCATTGTAATTTTTACTTTACAAATTACGGACATGGCCGATTTGCACAGGATTAAGATCACAGACATCCTCCGCAATTATTACAAGTAACTAGAGGTCCCCATGTAATACTAATCCTGTGCTAATAGGGCTAAACACAAAGAAAGGAGAGAGAGAGGAAGAGAGAGAGAGAGAGCTGCAAGCTGCAGCAGCTGTTTCTGTGAGCCTCCACCTGCTGTTTTTCACAGAGAATCATACAAAAATTCATAGAATATACACACACTATGTACTATAATGGTTTTAGATGAAGTTGTCAAACAGGGTATTTCAGATGGAATTCAGGACATTTAGCATGTTGTGTTGCATTACGATGTGAGCTGCATTCAAGCATCAGTGTAAGGGCTTGCACAGCATCTGTTGGCTCATGTCTGCCCACGGTGTCAGGTGTTGTGTCCCTTCCAATATTTAGACCAGACATTCTTGTTGTGTGTAATAACACACACACACACACACACACAGTGAGTGTGTAACTTAACAAGCAGACAGGGACAGTGTCTGTGGCAGTCCAAAACAATGAACAAATAAATTGGAAAGAAACGACACATATGACGCCTTGCAGCAGCGTTGCCACATCTGCGTTTTTAAGGCAGAATTAGGCTACTTTTGACTGCCATGGGTAGAGTTTTTGTCCGCGGGTTAAGTGGACTTATTTTTGTCACTAAGTAAATAAATAATAAAGCCATATTATAAATAAACTATTTTGATAACACTCAAATCCAACCAAGATGACAAGCAAATAAGAGGGTGCACATGGAATACGTCACATGACCAAAGACGTACACACACACACTGTGCTGGCACACACAAATACACACACACAGACGGTGCCGCAGCCCTGCCCCCGCCTGCACACCCACAAGTAAAAACAATACATTTATGTTGTCCAGGCAGGGAGGAAGACACAAAGAAAAGACAAAGACTCAGAGGGACCAAGCCACAGCTTAGCTGTGCTTTAGTCAACCGTTTCACATCTTCACAGAGCTGTATTTTGTGTGCTGTGCTATACAGCCTATCTAATAACTTAAACAATTTAGGAACAAGATTGAACAACTGTATGCAGAACTGCTTTCAAGGCTGGTTTACTGACCATTTATGGTGCTATTTTGTAAAAAAAAAAAAATGCAATCCATTTGACAAGGAAAATGCTATTGAACTTTTAAGGCAGTATGAATGGTGTGGCAGAGATTGGTGGGGCTTATTTTGAATTTTGGCACTAGGCTGGTTTCTGGAGTGGCTATGTATTGGCAAGAATCTGGCAATACCATATTCATCACCATACAGGGGTTACGATATGATACATTACAATATATTGCAATACCGTAAGCAAGGCAATATATTGGAATTTTTTTTCAATCTTCTTTTAGGAAAACTGTCATAGTATAAACACCACAATATTCATAAAATATGAGATAAAAAAGTGTTTTTTTTGTGTAATCGGAGTATCACAGCAGTCTGGGGTGTAATAAAGCAAAATGAACCACTGCCATAAATCTTTACCGAAAACTATTCATTAAAAATCAATAACGTGTTTTTGAGAATAGAAATGATATTAAAAAAGATAATATCAATATGTAAAGATATTTTCTTACACTCTTGTTTTAGGCTGGTTTTAATAAACCATTGTGCTGGTTTTGTCACACAGACCAGGCAACCCTGCCCTGCAGTGCATTTTTTGGCTCTGTAGAGTGATGGCAGTGTGTGCATGTGTCCAGAGCTGACAGTGTGCAGCTTGTCACTGAGCACGCTCAATCTTGAATGAGCTCAAGATAACTTAGATGTGTCACACAGATTGAACTGAATAATGCTGCAGTACATATTACATTAACCCTTTAATTTGTTTTTCGGCTGATTTTGGCACTAGGAATTGTATGTGAAGGAATATACTATTAATAAGTCAAGTTTTCATTACTTCACATGTTCACCTTAGGCATGGTGTTACAAAAGTCAATGAGTAACCATGTTAAATAATTCTGATATCAATACTAACCACAATAGCCACGACTATAACTTTTTCCATAATCAAGCAGCCCTACACAGCTTTTAGATCTGACAAAAATGAGTACATGCATTTCGCCGTGTGACACAGAATTGGTGAATTTATACAGAGCTCGATGCATCTGGCCACGGGACAGGAGAGCAGAGGAGATGAGAAGTGCAACAGATGGATGAGACACCACAAAAAGCTATTTGAGAGATGAGAATAATGAATAAAGTAACACACAAATGTAATAGTCAGATCTACTCCTGCCTTAATGATGGGGCAGAGCTGAAAGATATGGAAGCAGCCTGACGATGAGCTTTTTAAATGAGAGCTTTTTTGTGTTTGGATCTATCTCTTTCAAACCTGCCACGTATCTTTTGCCTACCATCCTTCCTTTATCTGGCAGCTGCAACTATGTTGATTTTAGCCTGGATTATGTGTTTTTAACTTCTTCATTACAGATTAATATTAGGCCAATATAGTCTGCTTTTCATTTGTTAAATATGTCCCTTTTCTGCCATATTTAACTTGTCATTATTTGTCATGTGTCATATGCTGCAAACACGGACTGTTCTATGTGAGCACGCTCAGCAGATTGGGAAAACCTGAGCTGTCTTGCTGAGTTGAAAGCCACCAGTGTGTAAACGCTTAGTGGCTGAAGTGACAGTGATATTAACAAAAGGATACCCTGGGTATCCTACCTTCAGATACATAGGCAAGCCGTTTTAACATTTAATGTCAAAAGTTGACTATCCAGAATAAACATTACAGATACCAACGACATGATTTTGAATAGTATTAATTACATTACATTAAACAAAACTGAACTACAGATGTCCACAATGACATCACTGAAAACGACATTTGACTAGTCACACATCCTAAATGACAATTAGAGATATAGTCCAATTTTAACTAGGCAGAATTTCATTTCAAGATATTACAAGCATCATTTTGACTTCAGAGAATTGTCATGCATGAGCCAGTTTCCATTAGGCTATTACAGATATCTACAACATCATTTTTCCTGGTCAAAACTCCATTTCAAGATGTCTGTAATTACATTTTGACCAGGCAGAATGAAGGTCAAAGACATCTCCAACTGGAGATATCTATACATCTATAACCCAATAACAGATATCTACAACTAAATTATGACTATCCATAATTCCATTTTGAGATATTTAGAGTGTCGGTTTGACTAGATAAAACTTAAAGATATCTAAAAAGGACAACAGATATCTTAAATTGAGGGGAACTGAAGATATCTTGAACTAGAATAATGACTAGGCAGAATTAAATTGTAGATATCTCAAACTGGATATCCGTAATTCACATTGTCGACATCTACGACTGAATTAATGATATCTGTAGTGAGAAACCCCATACACATGAATGGGAAAAGTGACGTCATTTGTCCTAGGAAGAATGACATTGTGGATATTGGAAATATTCACTTTGACTGGGAAGAACTGAATCTGTAATACATATCCAGACTAGCTATTAAATGTTGAAATGGCTTGCCATAGGTACATGACTGTCCATACAACACATTGGATATTTGACTGTGTTGTAAACAGGAATGGATATTAATGTTTATATCTGGAGTGTCTTAGTTTTGTTTTTCTTGTCATACTACCTTCTTTTCAGACTTCAGAGACTGGCTCTTTTGGACACAAATTGAGCACTGCACACTCATGTGCATGTACTTTCTTGTGAGAGTATTCAAAATAACATCAAATGTCCATCAGCATCTGATTCACAAGCCTTTTTGTGACCAGTTTTAAATGCACATTTGCAAATTCCTGACTCACAAACAGAAACAGCATTGTGTTGGACTCGGCAGCATCTCAGTCAGCAAACCCTGCATGACCCAAACTTCATACAAGGATCATCACTGGTAACGTGGGTTGTGTCTATGGCTATGAACTCGAGACCTGACAGCAGTCTTCACAGCTCACAGTCCTCAAGACCAAAGATGGGGTGTCAAGTTAGGAGTGAAACTAAGACCATGCTGGTGGTTTCCTTTGACATCCCAACGTTTGTGTACCATGAATTTCATGAACACTGATGTTCTGAGGTGTCTGAAGGAGGATATTTAGCACAAATGACCTGGACAATGGTGCAAAGGCAACTGGGCATGACAACACACACACACTCACACGCAGTGCAAAAATGCACAAGTTCTTCAACAGAGTTGTTGCTTCCAACCCCCCCAACATCCACTCACTGTATGCAGCTCCCTGTTACTTCTATCTTTTTCCCTCGAAAAAGTTCGATCTGTTTTAAAGCCTTAGACTCAAGTTTCAAGTTCAAGTTAAAATTTTACATGCAATACTTACTCCTAAAGTTACTGGTTGTACCTGCTACACTCTGTGTATGAATAACAGGAACAGTCTCTTAAAATTGGTAAACCTTCTCAATCATTTAGATCGTGGTGCTTCCAAGTGCTAAATCGTAGGCAACTGGACTTTGAGGTTTGAGTTCTCAAACCACCCTACTAACATATCTACTTATTGATTATCCCTTACTTAATTTTTGCAAGGCTGAACCGATCAGCTTATACGGCCTATAGTGTGTGTGGGTGTGGGTGTGTGTGTGCGTGTGTGTTCGTGTAGGGCTGGGGTTCTGAGTCAGCAGTTTATGCAGTCCCCATGCAAGAAAGAACTGAGGGTAAAAAAAGGAAAACATTTCTGCAGCAGCAGCAGCAGCAGCACTGCCTCCCTAATAACAAAGCAGATTCACAGCCAGTTTGTAGAGCCCTGCATTGGGACTGGTTTCTGCTGAGTCCCGCGGGACCTGACACAAATCTTGCCGGGGGGGGAGTTGCTGCAGGCAGGATTAGAAGGTCAAAAAAAAAACAAACCCTGTGGGTCCAGCAATTTCCCGCACAATCCCGCAATGTATCTATTTATTAATAACCTACTGGAGAGAAGTAACTGAGCCCGGGCCTGTGCCTGTGGTAGTGTTACTGTCCATGATGCTGACATTGCCATCTCTGTCATTTTGTCCCTATTTGAACTGGGTCTTAAATGAAAGCATTGTGCTCTGTGCGCTGGAACACATTATTGCCACAGAGATCCTCATTCTTGCGGTCCCGATGAAAATAACGTCTTAGCGCCTGCCCTTGCGACACAGGCAATCAGAAAACAACTACTGGAAGTGCAGAATGAAACCATCACGGGACCAAGCAGTAAAGGTCAAAAATCCAGTGGGAGCAGTTGAGAGCAGGAGGGGAAATTTAGTCCCCCGCAGGGCTCTACCAGCTTGTTCAATTCCACATATTCAGTACCTCTATGCTTACTAGTGATGGATCATCGTTATATCTGCAAAGCACCGTGGATAATTGGCAGAATTAATAGCAGAGGGGTTGCGGATGGGTGCAAAGGGACAAAATTTCACTGATAATTTAAATCTTTTCACATGCAAACATGTTTGGCCAGGATCTTTCATTAACGCGAGTTCTGAATTGCTGTAAATTCTGAGCTCCATCAATGCCATCTAAAAAATTGTATTTCAAAAGCTAAAACTTTTTTTCCTTCTAATGGTTTCCTCTGTTCTTTAATTACTACTACTACTTAAGGACACATCCACATCACACCATTCTGAATTTAACAGTCTTAAAACAAAAACCATCCCTGTCCTTATGAGTGGTTTAGCACTGTTGCAGCTCTGATCTCTAACCATACGAATGAGCCTTTAAAAGCATATCACATGACCATTCAGGTACACTGAGCATGCGTGAGCCAGTGTAAACAGGAAGCATTGCCTGTATGGTCACCTTATTTTAAGACAGGTCTACAGAGGGCGAGCAGTGATGGCCATGAGTAAGACCAGAGATTTTTTTGGCACCAAAGAAAGACATTTATTTGTATAAAAGATTTCTCACTGCTCCTGATGTCTACAATCCAAAAGCTCTCTCAAGGTCAAGTTTTTTTTCTCATGTGCCCTTTCTCTTTCTCTTTCCTGTCACTAACACTCTTTGTCTTTCTCTTCAAGGTTACAGTTAACCAATATACTCTACATGATTTCTAGTTTCTTTACATCCTCAAGGGCATCAATTCCAGAGTTTAGGTTTATCCAGTTCAGCCAACCGTTTTCATGATACATCATTCTCAAAACACTCCTCTTGCTAAAACTCTGCCATTAATGAAATTTACCAATGCTTGGAACGCAATAAGGGTGAATAGCAGAGGTCAAAACAGGTCAAATGTGAGTTGTAAATTGCAACAACATTGGAGTCTAGTTGATATGAAACAACAAACGGTTTTGCCACACATGCCATTATGATAACGCCACACTACTGCCAAATTCCGGCACAAACCAGCTTCTGTAACAGCCCTTGAAGTTGGATGTTCTGGTTTAAAAGGTGCAACAGAAACAAGTGTCACAGTGGCGTGTCAAAAAACAATGTTTTCTCATTCTCTCACTTGTCTACAGTGTCTTGCTTTTCTCATGTGGCATCAGTTTGACTCAATGCGTCAATGCGTCACCACTCTCCACAGGTGCAGCAAACAAAGACTGATGAGTCAGTTGCTGGTGGGAAAAAAAAAACAACAACTCTCAAGTGCAAATTGTCAGTCACACAGAATACAAAATAATGTTCATAACCGATCCCAGCAGAAAACTATATGTATTAGGGTAAAAACACACACACACACACACACACACACACACACACTAAATGACATAAAGAACTAAAAGTTTCACATTGTTCGGGGAGAACAACACCAAGGTAAGAATCCAGAGATAAAAGAGAAACAAACATCTGTGAACAGCACTCTAGGGCACAGTCACTGTAAGACGAGTTCTGTTGTGCTGTGTTTGATGGTGACAGTTATATCACACAAATGATAGTGAGATAAACAGCAGTGCAGTGTTGCGCTGGGAGCTTTACAGCTTCACATTTTATTCCTTTTTCAGTATTTATAATACTATGCCTCTGTCCAACACTGTGTCTGTGAGCCCACCGCTGCTGCCTACTCTTCCTTCTGTCCAAGTGTGGTTTTGTGTGTGTGTGTGTGTGTGTGTGTGTGTGTGTGCTTTTCTGTAATGTATGTGTTTCAGTCTGGCACTTTACCAAAGGGGACAGCTGATCCAGCAAGTTTTTGCACACAAATAAATAATCAAAATGTAGTATGGAGGGATTATTATCCACTGTGTGTGTGTGTGTGTGTGTGTGTGTGTGTGTGTGTGTGTGAGAGAGAGAAAGAGAGACTCCAAGGGCCCTGATACAATTCCACTTTTGACCCAACTTAAAAACTGAATGCTATTCCTACACCAAAAACTCTGCGCATACTCAAGTTTTCGAAAGCTCGCTATAACAAAAAACAGAAAATAGCAGAAATCAGCATGACAGTGTTACAAATAATCTGTGGCTCAGTCTCTCTTTAACATTATAAAAAATGTTTCAGTGATCCTTGATCAGACTTGATGGAATATGTTGTCGTACATCCAGAGCTTTAGAGTGCGAACATGCGACAAAAAATCTGTAATGTACAACAAAATTTTCCTTTGTCACACTGGTGCACCTAACATTTTTTCAGACTGTTTACGTGTGTAGCGTTATGTTTTTTTCCCCACCGCCAGCATACGGCGATGAAAAATGCCATGGTCTGTGAGGAAATGCGTTTTGAGAAAATCTTAATGGATAAATGATTGAGTGTGACATCCTTTGTTCTGATGTTTATATTTGTTTAAACTAAAATGAAAATGAGAGCAATAGAAGAAAGGAAAGTTTTCTTCAGTCGTCTTAGTGCGAATGTTCCAGTGATGTTTGTATCATTATGTACTCATTTTTATTTACATGTGAGGTATATATGTGTCTTGTGATTCAGAACGTCAGGGTTTCCCGCAGCGCTTTATAGTTAGGGCGGCCGCCTTGACAACAAATGCCCCCCGCCTTGACTACGTCCCTCTGAAAAAATAAATAAATAAATAACTTTCGCATCCCCGCATGCACAGACAGTTGGCTAAAATAACGGCCGGGACGCACTGCCCGCGGAACGGAAGTGCAGCGCCCTGGAGCGGAGGCAGTTTCTGATTGGCGCCCATGTTAACCTATCTGACTGGTCGCACATCCCACGCTGCGGAGAGGAGCACCCGCGGAGGCTCGCGCGCTGCAGCGCTTCAGTTCAGCGTCTGTTCTATTTTTCACGCGCACCGCGAGCGCCGCTGTCAAGCTGGATAGAACAGATCGTACCAGACAGGAAGCCAGGCACAGAAAAGGCGAGAGAATCCGGCCAATTTTCGAATTAAAATAAATAAAATGATGATTAATGAAGTTGTTGCTTGTCTGTCTATAAATATTTGTCCGTTGCGTGTGCACACGACACACACACACACACACACACACACACACACACACACACAACGAATGACCTGTGTGTGTGGAAAACCGAGTAAAGATGGGTATGGACGAGTGGAGTCGATGTTTGACCGGCGCGGAGAGAGCAGGAGAAGCACCCCCCCCCCCTCCGGGCACCAACAGGCCAAGCCCTCTTCCCCCTGGTCACCACCTTGACTAACCAATTTTCTGCGGGAAACACTGCATGTATGATCTGGATTATGTATGACTGCCCGGATAAAAAAAAAAGACAGAAAAAAGAAAAATACCATAGTCTGAGTCAACTTAAAACGGTTCTTAAATCAAGCTGCAGTTCAGTTTTTACAATGTTATAACTTGTGCAGTGCTGCTCAGGTCCTAACACAGTGTAACTACAGAGCAGAGAGCAGATGCCACAGTTGAAGGAAAAAGTCAGACTCTAGGATATATTTTACTTCAACAACAGTCATTACTGGTAAGTACAACACAATTAGATGGTGTCAATCTAAATCAGAGCTGGAGCCATAAATACTAGTAACTACTGCTGAGTCATGATCTGGATATACACGCTGAGATTTCATACTCCCATTTCATATGAAAAATTAGTGGGTTCAAATGTTTTTTTTTGTCATTTTCATTCTATGCATGCATGAGCATTTGAGCTGCATCTGCGGAGAAATACATGTGCACAGCACACATCTTCTTATTTATCAGACTGCAAATGATTTGAAAAGCTGGAAAAATGATTTAGGTGTAAAAAAAAAAAAAAAAAAAAAAAAAAAAAAAAAAAAAAAAAAAAAAAAAGCCCAACATGTCCAGGTAACTTTTCGTTAGAGAGCAACATGACATTTGAAATGTAAAC
>JAPQLA010004903.1:0-14263 GCA_029822935.1 Naso vlamingii | reverse complement strand
TTCCTTGTTATGGTCATCCAGGGCTTTTTTCAGTGGTAAAATGCTGCGTTCGATTGCACTCGGAACTCGGAAAGATCTGAGTCGGAAATTCCGACTTCCGAGCCATGGAGACCAAATTTAATATGCCTGGATGCCTGGAAAAATAGTTCCTTACAGGTGAATAAGGATTTCGAGACAGACGTTTTTATCTAACGATGTCACACATGTTCAGCTACTTTCTGTATTATTTATTGAATATGGACAAAATGTAAACAAACACCTTATCTCATAGATAAAGCTATTTTGGGCAAAATGGACAGACAGGGTTTATGAAACCTATGAGGTTGATGTTGACAAAGGACAATGACATGTAGGAACAGCAGTATGGTCCTTTGAAACACGTGAAACCACAAGGGAAACCTATGTGTTAATTTTACTCTGAAGCAGGGCTGTCAGCGTTGATGCGTTAATCTAGATCAATTAAAAAGCAGCAATTAACTTATTATATTTTAATCAAGTCAATCGTATGTTTTTTTTTTTGTCCCCCTCCATGCACCCTTAGTCAAGCCGCCACAGCAGTTTCCTGCTTCCTACCAGCCGAAGAAAGACAAAAATATGTTTCTGAATGGCTCGTTTTTTCGTTTTGTTATTTGCCTTTCTGCTGAGTTCAAGTCAAGATTATAGATACCATTCTTTCAACTGTGCGTGCAGTAACAAGGAAGAGACGGGCAGAGCTAGCCCACTGCTAATTAGCTTCGCTCAAACACTGGTAGTCAGCAGGAACTGCTAGCTTGCCTCAACCTAATGTCATCATATAAACTTTCCAACAGCTCTGAACGGCCCTGTTTGCTTGTTGTGATTTGTTTTTTTTGTTTGTTGTTTTTTATCACGTTATGTTAGTTTTAGACTCAGATTAGCACTTTATGTAATTTTAGAATCAAATACATACCGGAGGTAAACTGAAGGGCGCACGCACAAAAGACCGCAGATTTGCTTGTACGTAGGTAAACAAAACAAAACGTCTGTTAAAAAGTTTTAATGACATAAAGTGTTATTCTGAGTCCAAAAATAAGATAGCATAGTAAATAAAATAGTCACAACAAGCACACAGGACCATTTAGAGTTGTTGGAAAGTTTATCTGAGAACTTCAGGTGAAGGCAGGCTAGCACTTCCCATTGACTACCAGTATTTGAGCTAAGCTAATTAGCTGTGGGTGAGCACTGCCCCATCCCCCCATCTCTTCCTTGCACTTCACCAGACGTTCATAAGAGACGTACTCCAGTCAGCATTTGATTCCCAATCAAGTTACACTGGTAAGAATTGCTTTACATTATTAATATGGACTTAAAATCTTTTGTGAAATGCAAAATAATAGAATTTTAAACATGTGATGACAAATTTGATTAATTGCAAGAAACTATTGAAATACTGCAAGTAACTGCAATTTAAAAAATAAATAATTTGACAGCCCTACTCTGAAGACAAACTATATAGGTAAATATTTTCCTTCTTCATCTGCCTGCCTCTCCTCCTCCTCCTCCTCCTCCTCCTCCTACTCCTGCTGAACAGGACGTAGTGACGCCTGCAGGAGATCCAGAAATTCCGTCATTCAATATTTTCTTCCACAGCTTTTGACCAAAACTCCTGCTGCGCTACTTTTCCTTTGCCAATCCCTTCTGCCCATGTTCGTTCTCATTTGTCTGAATCTGAGAGAACCAGCCTTCTCTTCACTGTTCCTCTATTTGTTATCTACACATTTTGCATAGTGAAAGCACTACGTAGAACAACAGACAAAAAGAACCTTTCTAAAAGACTTGAAGGCAGACAGGCTTCTCTTTCTGTGCCTGTTGTCTTCTTATTCTAAGCAGACAACGTCTCATGTTTAACAAGTCTTTTAAAGGTGAGGTCTCAACTATTCAAGCCAAGTATTTATAAAAGAGGTTCTGTCTAGACTGTGTACGCACGACAGCTTGAGGAGGTCGAGTTACATTGGAAATCATTGGGAGTTTCCACAGTGCATCAGTCGAGCTGCATATCAGGCTGCTGATATACCACAGTGGCCAACCACAGTACTGCAACTAACCACTCCCCTGCCGTCCAAAGACCATCACTGTAAAAAGAGACGTCTAACTGTTGACAGGAATCATTAACCTGCAAACTGTTGCTAATGAACCTTTTCAAACCAGGAACCTCAAGATGAATCCCCTTCAGTCTTCACTCTGTTTAAAATCAATGAAGCAGACAGTCACACACACTGAGTCACATCAGTGCAGCTTTAATTTGTAATAACATGCATGAATGGCCACAATTAAAGCTTTTCAGCTGTTTTCTAAGAGAAGAGAAGCTTGGACTTGTCTCTTTTTTTTTTGCCCACAATACAAACAATGCAGCTCTGTGATAGAGAGGCTGCCTGATTTATCATTCATTGCTGTTTTAAATGCTGGGTAATGACATCATCTGCTGGAGGTTTCAAATCGCTCACGTCTTCACAAACCACATTTGTGCTTTTTTCTCACTGCTGTCGAGATTTTGAGTTGCTACTTATTTCAAAGATGCAGCGAGAGACCACGAAAACGGACCAACCAGGTGAATAAATCTTCTTATATTCAATCATCCTCACTGACCTAAGCACCTGACACACACACACACACACACACACACACACAAAGAGTCCGTCGTACACTCCCATTTCACAGGACTCCCATTAGAAGCTCCAATTGTAATGAAACACTCATGAATAAATTAGCATATCATTGGTGAAAGAAATCACACTGATTCTATTTGGCATGAATTCAGGGAATTATGTGAACTCAGGGTGTGTTTCTCTGTGTGTGTGTGTGTGTGTGTCTCAGTATTAGCCTTTCCTTGCCTTTTATTCCCTGCACGGTTTGCTGTTCAGCAGCTCAGTTCACAGACAGATGACATACTCATGTTTTTTCTCATGTTAAGAGCAAACATAGTGTAGCCTAGTGAAATGTAAATGACACAGGACACAAAACTGTATTTGGGGCTTTTATTATCCAACTACGTTCAAAATATGAGATCAGTACAAAATATGAGATCAGTATTAATGTTCATAGTTTCCAGCAATCATTAAAACAGATATTTTCTACAAACGACCTGTTTACTTTTATACAGGTAAATTCTCACAGGTTCTGTAGCTCTCTGGCTTCTGATACTCTTCAGTTACTAACTCTGCTAGATAAACAATACTTTCAGTGCCATAAACCTCTTCTAAGTGCAATAGACTCCTTTTAATTGTAATAGACAACTGTAACAACAGCCCTCCTGTTCACAGAAAACAAAAGAAAACAACAAAATACTGTCACATGTGACACAGTATCACAGTAAAATGAAATGTAGTGTCTCAATGTACTCACTGTTTTCGATATCTGTTCTAACCAGGTGCACATGCAACCATAAGCCAGCAACCCCATACAGCACCGTAAACAACAAAAATAATTATTTCCAGCACATATTAAACATGTTACACATTTTCAGTTATGAATCATCACGAAACATAACTTTATAAAATAAACTTACAAAGCTTTCTGACGTATTAACTTGTACAGTGCGTGTCCTAAGTCAGTGCGATCTGCAAACACCTGACAAAGTCCGTTACAATCAGCCATAAACATCACATTTTGTCACTCTGCACGTTCTTCTGAAGGAACATCTATTGATATTTTTGCACAAAAGTAACATTTGAATCCATTTTTACTCCTTTGGAAATGATTATCTCCAGCGAAATCACAGTCGTTGTGCACGCATAAACATCCAACATGGAGGGCTCTTCCTGTCTCGTGGATCTCGTGTGATTTTCGAGATGGTACTCTCAAACAGGGATACCGCTAAGGGACGCAGTTCCATCTAGTGGCTGTAGTGATGATTTATTTTCCACATGGCTACAATGGTAACTTTTGTTTAAGATTCATTTTAATAAAGGAGACCTTAAACTCTGGGAGGTCTGAGTCAAATTTTCTTGAAAACAAACAACAAAAAGCTACTACATGCATGTTAAAAAATTACCGTGAAAACAGTTTATTACCTACAAACAGTAAGCTGTGAAGACCAAAGTAATTACGCCTAGAAAAAAAGTTCCTCACAGGTGCTGCCTTCCTCGCTGGAATATTAGCATGAAGAAGGATTTTGACACAGACGTTCTTTTTAACTAATGTTATCACACATTTTCCTACTTTCTGTAACACTTATTGAATATGGACAAAATGCAGACAACACCATATCTCATAGATAAAGCTATTTTGGGCAAAATGGACGGGGTTTATGAACCTATGTGGCCGATGTTGACAAAGCACAAGTTGGAACAGCAGTATTGTCCTTTTAAACCCCTGCGAAACAACAAGGGAAACCTAAATTTTAATTTTACTCTGAGGCAGGGCTGTCAGCAACAATGCATTATTTGCGATCAATTAAAAAGCAGCGATTGACATGTTATTTTTTAATCTTGTTAATTGCATGCTGCTATTTTGTCCCTCCAATGTACCCTTAGTCAAGCTGCTGTAGCAGTTTTCTGCTTCCTATTGGCAGAAGAAAATCAACAATGCACTTCTGAATGGTTTATTTTTTCTATTTTTTATTTGCCTTCCTCCTGAGTTCCAGACAAGAAGATAGATATCATTCTTTCGACTGTGCGAGCAGTAACAAAGAAGAGACTGGCAGAGCTCGCCCACCGCTAATTAGCTTAGCTCAAACACTGGTAGTCAATGGGAAGTGCTAGCCCGCCACCGTCTAAAGTCATCAGATAAACTCTCAAACAGGGGATACCCCTCAGGGTTGCAGTTCCTTAGGACATTATGAAAACACGACTCCTGAAACATTCTGTGTGTGCTGATGTTGTTCAGAAACACAGTATGCGAACAGACAAATCTCCACATGGTGTCTTTAATAATTAATAAACAGTGTACAGTGTTGGCGCTCGGTCTGCAGCCACAGTGGAGTCGTTGTTTGTCCCTGCAGGTTTAAAAAACAAATCTATTGTTGGTTTAATGAGCAAACAGAAGCTCGTTTATCTGACTAGTAAACCACACACTGGCCTTTTCCATTGCCTAATTAAACTGATTACAGGTCAACAAGTCTTACTCAAACTGACAGGCTATCGCCACTCTGTGTGTGTGTGGTTATTTTCAAACTGTGTGCCTGTGAACCTGGGGGTGAATCAGGATCTCTGACAGCTCGTGTTACCAACCTAATGACAGATTTCATGCAGCTTGTTTTACCACATTTGTTTCCTGTTGAATATCTGAGTGTCATTGTCATCGACTGTTGTTTAGAAACCTCCCACATCCATTTATCTCCATCTATCACAAGCGACATGATTCCTGTATGTGGCTCCTCTTTGTGAGTGTTGACCCTGAATCAAACATCTTGACCCTCGTCAGATCTGTAAAAACCCAATTTGACCTCCTCACTTAAAATCAACCTGCAGCCAGCTGTTTGTTTTGTCTTGTGTTTTGTCTGAAAAATCCTGCCGCTGTAAGTTATTTTGTTTTATCAGTGGGACGCAGAGCGCTAGGCTGCGTCAGAGGCAATCCTCTCTGCTTCCTGCCTCTGTCTTCTTGGTGTGCTGAGTGAGGCAGAAGGAACATTAATATCCATTCAAGGGGAAGTTGCGTGTTTTCTGTTAGAGTTTACTGGCCAGTTCAGCTGTTCACCATGGAAAGAACAAAAGCACAAACACACAGATACACAAAAATCACTGGCATCAAGCACCCCTTTTAAAATGCAATCTGTCTCCCAGTAAGTTGTCCAGACCATAAAAGATCAGTTCTCGTATTTGCCTTTACACCTATTATTTTTAATGCGTTCTCTTTATCAAAACCTGTGCATACAGCACATAATTTTGAGCCTTTATGAAATGTCACAGTGTACAAATCATAAAAAAATTGTTCTAGCTGACAAGATGATTCAAACTTCGTAACATTTCATTCATTATTAATTAATAACTTAGATGCGTACCCATCTTGGAGGAGGAGATCACAACCAACGGGGATGTGACTCCTTCTGGCTTCCATACAGTACGAGCGGACAGAGACACTGTGAGCTGTAAGAAGAGAGGAGGAGGGGCTCGCTGTGCTTGCTAACATCGAGCTTATAGCCGTCAGACTTCGTCCATACACTGCCACCTTGAAGGAAATGACAGATTAAAAATAAGGAATAACTCCTGTCAGACTCACAGAAGAAACCATCAGAACAGAACGTCACAGAACAAACAGACGAGCTGTTCATTCTGTAGGAAACATGTCATACAGGAAGTCTCAGCTGTTTGTTCTCTGGGATCTTGTAGATAGAAACAAGCTAAAATCAGATTAAACACAAAAGGTTCAGATCCAGTTTAGTGGCAGCAGATAAGCGGCGGCTCTGACGTGTGCAGATAAAACTGCACTTTGTTGTAACGAGGACAGAGGACAACCTGAAGCATGTAGACAGAATTTTCCAAAGGATAACAGCGGTTTTACACAGAGGACCAGGGGCCTCATGGATAAACGGTGAGCATGCACTAACATGTTGCGTACGCTATGTTTCACGCACACATCAGGATGTATAAAAATCAGCACGACGTGAGAATGTGCGGACCTTGCTGCAAACTCTAGACCAGCTGTGAAAATGTGCAGGCTGTCCCACAAACTCTGTCATTTGGCAGTGCCAAACTACAAAGTGGTGAAACTTCATAAATGTGCCAAAATAATGTCAAGATAGGTTGGGGGGTGCATTAGTCAGCAAGTGTGATTTTAGTTTTTACGTAGGTGTTGCTGGTCAAATCGCTACAGGGAACACAACTGCATGGCACACACTGTGCGCTCTGCCGAGTGGCTGCAGTGCCCATGATTCATTGGACAAAACCGGTGATCAGCTGCTCATTTCCATGAATTAATTTCCGTGAAGTGCTTTGCATTGACCGTTTATGGTTGAATGTGGGTGTGGAGAGGGCGGGATATGGGGCTGATCCACCTGCGTTCTTTTCCGAGTTGATTTGGGATTTAGAAAAGGAAGTTGCGTTCAAACAGGCATATGTCAGGTTTTTTAAACTGGATATTTTCTGGCGTACGTTCATTTCCTCATTTGCAAACATTTAGTGTGGATTCTACGCAGTGTTATTCATGAGGTCCCAGGACATCATTTAACACTCAGCTGAAGAAAATCCAGAAAGCAACAGTGTGTTACCTGAGGCACTGTACAGGAACATGGGGAGTGTCGTTATCCGAAAATTCGTAAAATTAATAGAGACTAAATGAAATTCTGTGGAGCTTCTGAACACAACATTCTCAACTAGCTGTTCTAGTTACTTTTATTATTAATATTTTGCTCCCTATAGATAACATCCTGTATATTGGTAAAAAAAAAAAAAAAAAGTGAGCTATGATTGAAGGGGGCCAACATGTTTCATAGGAAAAAGATGTTTGGGATTTAGATTGAGTGCGGCAGACCACTAGACGATCTCTGCCTATGGTATCTGACGACCGGCGAATCAGACCATTTTCCAGGCGTCACAGAAAGACGCGCCTGCCACAGAGAAAGAGGACAGAGACGTGGCATCAGAGACTCAGAGACGGACCTTAAGTTGTCCTTTTGCCATCTGACTTCTGTCAAATGCACAATCTCAGGAAAACAGGATGGAGATACGACTCGGGCTCACTCAGCAGCGAGAGATCAGATGCACACACATATTCACTGAAACGTGGTTAAACCTGCCTGGCTCCTTCTGCTAGAAGTCAAACGCTTGTTTACAGTAGTTCAGTCATAGCGGTGACCTGTGGTTTTGGTTTACTAGGCTACCAAAAACCCCTCTTATTGAAAACTACAGAATATTAAATACAAGGAATATTCCAACCAGACGGATAACAACCTTGGGGACATGAAATGTACTGCTTTTTGTGTGATTACTACATATAGGTAAGAATAGGAGCCTTTAGTAAAAGTCAACACATTAAAAGACATAGTAAAAAAAGCACTATAACTGATGAAAATAGCCAGTATCACAAAACAATATACCAACATCTGTGTGATTATTTTACAACCTGTGAAAACGTTAGCGGCCACTCCTCGTGTCTGTAGCCCGCAGGCTACTGATGTTTGAGCCGCTGTCTACGGAGAGGGAAAGGCCGGTGCTTCTGCTGTTAGCGGTTAGCGGCGGGCTGTAGCTGCATCTACTCTGTGATAATGTGGTTTTATTTCAAACAAAAAAATGATTACCCGTCTCTTTCCATGATGCATGGTGGGTCAGAATCTCAATCACAACACAATATAACAGCATTTATGTGATTATTTAACCTTCCCACTCGTCTGTCTGTTTCACCGAGTAGCCACGCCCACAGCATACGTCACACAGTCAATGTCAGTTTCGAGTGGTTTAAGGCTGCTCCAGTAGTTTTACACTTTACCCGATACCACGGCTATTAGGATTAAAATTCTGCAAAAAAACCTACAATAGAGCGTGCAGTCAAAGTGGATGGACGAGGTTCAGCGGACGTCGACTTCCTGATGCTGAGATGTCAGCCATTTCACCTGCCACAGGGTTCATCAGTGTTTATGTTGTTGTTGTTTACGTTACCACAGATGCACATTCAAAAAATTCATTGCAGGAACTGAATGATGTCGCCAGCAGCAACGTGTCCCTCCCATGTAGCAGTAGACATAATGTTTTGTCACTCTGTTCTACTAGATGGAGTACATGTCTGTTGTGTTAGTAGTTTTTCATTTTTTAAATAAAATTTTAAAAAAATGTGGCAGATGAAATGAGCTAAATGAAAAATTTGTTTTTGCGCTGCAAAAATTGTTTGCTTGACCCCTTGCTTTGTCATGTCTCTAAGGTCACAGTTCAGGATTTTACGACAGTTTACCAAATTTGATTAGCTGGAGAAAAAGTTTTTCTGTATTTTTCAAAGAAGCTGTTACATTATTTTCCTACTTTAATTAGGAAAACAAATTCACATGCAGCAGCAGTGGTATGCAGTCAGTTCAGCCAGCTGGACTGAATAAAACTTGGATCCAAGCTTTGGAAACACTGCTCTGTAATCACCTGTTCGAACACTACAGCAGCTTTTCACACATGTAGATGATGTTGTCTCAAGCTGTCGCAAGTCTGCTGCCTTGTGTCATAAGCATACTGGGGACTGTTTATAATTTGATGTATATTTATTATTCTGCCTCTTTTTAAATCTTTTAAGCCTCTTTGTTCCTTGTCTGATGTTTGTGGATTTTTTTTCATTTCATTTTTTTCTCAAATTTTTGTGCAGAATTAAAAGTGTGAACTGTTTTTATTTAAGAACGGCACTGAAAATTTGCTGTACGGTCGATATGCAATGACAAAAAAGATAATTTTATAGGAAGTTTTGTTTCCATCAGGAATAAATGTCATTGAAGTGACTCAGTGAGCAAAGAGAGAAATTTGTTTTAACATCAGTCTCTCTAAATTTGATTGTTCCTTTTGTTTAAATGAATGTGTCTCTCTGTTGTGGGATGAAAATGTGAACATCCTTAAAAAAATCTCTTGAAATGCTTGAAAAACAGCTGGTGTCACTTTTTCTGCTCTGACACAAATGTTGTTTAAAGGTAAATCAGAGGATGACAAAGTGAACACGCCTCGTCTGAGGAGCTCTGAAGTAATCAATAAGCACTGAGTGTTTTTCATTAGCCTCACTTCACACACACACACACACACACACACACACACACACACACACAGTAATGAGCTCCCTGTGTCCTCACTTGGACATCTTTCTTCCTCTCCTGTCTTCAGATTTCATTTCTGCTCCCATTAATTTGGTCTCTTGTTATTTTGTCTCGACTTTTGTCTCTTCTCTCCCTTTCTTTCCTTTTTTAACCTTTGCTCTCAGCCTCGGTCCTGACAGATGCTTTTAAATGTGCCAAAGTCTAAAGATGAAACTGAGGACCTTACAGAAAGTGGATGGCAGAGGGAGTCTCTGCTTTTGAGGAATATACTGTTGGACAAGAGCACCAGGCTTATAAAGATGGTATCAGCGCCAAAAAAAAAAAAAAAAAACTTTAAAAAACAGCTGGAGGAAGCTGCTGATGGAAGAAATATATTAACAATATTTAGCATTCAGATGTGATAAACTTGTTTTGTGAGCTAATGGAGGTGCAGAGATGTGAGCAACTAACGAAGTTTCCTCTAAACAACAAGCAAGGTTGCAGATAGTCAGATCAAAAGGAGACTGAAGGAAAAATTCTACAGCAAAGATATTTTAGTCAAAGTCTTCAGACTTTGTATCAACATTTAGTGCTTGTGTCCCCTTAAACATGGCGACACTTCCTCTCGTGGTGGCTAAGGAAGGACACTTTTTATGTCTTCTTCTTTCTTCTTTGAGGTTTGATGTCAAACAACTTGTTTTGTTTCTGGGATGAAACTTTGTAACTGAACTTATCCTGCCAACGTCTGAAGAAGCTGTGCAACCCCAACCTTGTTTTTTGCTTTTTTTTCCCTTGACAGACTGATTAATGGAAGTGCAACCAATTCACATTCTAATATTCATGCCTCAGAGCAGCTATCATGACTGTAAACTAATACAGACAAATTATGTTGCAAGTCAAAAATCAAGCTACAAGGGCGGTTTGCATTTTTGAAGTGTAGGGACTCACAGTGTGTCAGGACTTGAAATAGAAATTTTAGATATTGTATTTATTCTCCAAACAACACGACCATCAGCCTCGTTTTTCCATTCAAAGAGGTGAAAGTTTGACATTGTTAATTTGTGATTCTTGACAAAAATTAGTCGTCAGATTATAATATTACATTTTATCTGAACATTTGTAGGGTCAAAAGCCTGTTTTGTGCCACTGCTGCCTTATTACCTCAATTGCCTGAACTGCAGACAAACAGCCTGAAACTGAGTCAAAACTCTGGAAACTGGAACCTCAAAGTGAAAGTTTAATGTCTGTCAGGACTTGCAGCCACACACAGATTGTGCTTGGAAATGGGCTAATTATCATCATGTTACGACTGAGACAACTTGAAGGTAAAGACTTGCCCTCTGTCAGCACTTTGAGGCTAACAGGGGACTGCTTTGGTTGACTTTTCTGCTCTGGCTGAAGGTCAGACTCATCATCGTTTTGATGCAGACACCAAAGTAATAAAGACATTTCACGGAACATTGCTTGTGTTTGCAGAAGTCAAACCTGAAGCTAAACTTTCACTGCAGCTGCTGAATGCTGTTTGTTCTTTCTTGACTTGTACAGTCTTAGTTCCAAAGGAAAAAAAAAAGGATGCACAGACTTGGTTTTTAAGATGATTATACCTTGAAAAAGGTGAAACAAAACCCCGTGAAAGAACCATAAGCACAAACAATCACAGGGCCAAATGAATTCTTTTATCTTTGTAGTTTAGATTGAAAGGAATAGTTCAAACCTTTGAGTAGGTACTTTCATATGTGTAATTACTTTTTGAATTTTACTCACTCTGGCTGCAGCATGTGTTTAAAACCTGACATGTAATGAATGTGATATGGACCCAGATGCAGGACATGGACAAAACAGATGAAGTTGGTAATGACCTTTAATGAAACTAAGCCAGGTGAAAATCAAGAACAGTTCAAAGAATGTAATGATAGTCTCTTAAAGTCTCTGCTAGGTTGAGGAGGGTGTGGAGCCTAGAAGCAGGTTACAACAACAAACAGAGTCAATGAAAAACCAGCAAATACACAGGGCAACAGAAACAACAGTCCAGCAGATATGATAATGCAAGAACTCCTGTAACGGGGCAGGTAAATAACACTGTTCTTAAAAACAAAAAACTCATTCGGTGTTTGCTCTTTGTTAGCAGAGGGGCAAGTGTCCGCTCCTTCAATCGCCTCAACAAGGAAACAAAATCATTCACTCACTGTTGCCTATATAGTGTTTATTATTATTGTTTAAAGGGGAATGACCGAATGAGATTTCAGACACTACACAGAAATTTTCTGCACATCACTGCGTCAGTAGATGCGCATATTTGTGCAATGCAAGTGGGTGCGCCCAGCAGCATGTAAATAACAACACACACAGGAGTACAGCATTGAAATGTTTGGAGGTTGTGTTGATGTTGCATGGTAATTTTTTTCAATATTAAATTACAAATAAATCGGTGACACTCCATAGATGTGTGTTTGTTTTGTAAGCTATGGTCCTGTGTCACTGATTGGTCATGATTGCAAGCTGTAATAAAAGCTTTTGCTTCCCGGCACAGGCAGAGGGAAAGGCAAACTTGCATCAGGTGTTTATTAAGATGTCTGGTTAATATGCTGACAAACTTTCTATCAGCTAACATGCTAACTAACGGTAGGAGACCCTGATGGCTTTCGCTACTTTTTCTTCTCCTTTGCAAATGCACAACCACATTGCATTGTGGTATACGGGAGTAAAATAGTGTGTACACTGAAATTTGCTGTGCATTGTGGGTATTTTATAGTGCACTATACAGTGAATGAATCTATCCACTTAGATTGGAACGATACTTTAAAATGGCGAACACACTGTATAGTGCACTACTTCCATGATAGGGAACGGTTTTGAATGCAGCAATAGACACTCCAAGGCAAAACGACAGGTGAAGACTCCACACAGAGACAACAGGCAGGTAATCTTCATAAACAGGAACTCACTTAGCAACATCGAAGCAGTGAAACACAAGACACAGCCACAGGTGAACAGAATCTCCGAGAGGCAGAGACAGAACTTGAAGTCAAAGGAGGCTATTTAGTTGTTGGGAGTCAATGAGGAGTGGGGGTCAGGGACAGGAAAAGTTGGAAACAGGTGATCAGTCTGAAGGTAAGTGCTGGAAAGTCTTGCGTAAAGCTGAAGAACAATCTGGCTCAGAAAAGTGGGAGAATGGAGCTTTATAGTGAGCAGACCAGGTGCAGCTAGTTAGTTTATTGTTTGTTTATTTATTTGGATCCCCATTAGCTGCCACCCAGCAGCTCCTCTTCCTGGGGTTCACACATTACCTACAAAACAAGGCATGTAGCACATGCAACAGTTTCAGTCAGAGCATGTTCAAGACAAGCACAAATGTATATAGAGTAATTATATTAAAATAACATCAGCTAACACAAACTAAAAACAAATCTAAGAATAAAATCAAAGAAAGGGATAAAAACAATAGTGACACAAATTAAGAAAACAAACAAACAAAAACCATACACATTAGATTTCATCCCAACATACACTGATTCCCAAATGGCTAATCAACATTATTGTTAATGTGATTCTTTAGAAATCTGTTGAAACTTGTCTTACTGGGTGCTTCAATGATCATAGTTGGTAACTTGTTCCACATAGTGATGGCTCTATACATTACAGATGAACACACTGCATCCGTTCTGGGTTTTTGTTTGACAACATAACCCCCAGGAGCCTGCGTGGTAGTATGATCATATTGGTCTTTCACAGAATTTACCTGTGAGTCCAGACAATTTGGTCATTTAGTGTAGTAGATATTCCTTAAAAAATTAATTAGACTGCATACCAACCTCTCTTCTACTGTGAGCCATGAGAGACTGACATGCACTCTCTCTATACTCTTCCTCAAGCCGAATGCACAGGGCAGTGCAAGCTTCGCCACCGTATTCTGAGCTATCTGAAGCTTAGACAGATCTTTCTTGGCTGCGCCTGACCAGACAGGGGAGCAGTCATCCGGGTGAAACAGCACTAATGCCTGTGTGACTAACATTCTAGAGGCAGGGATGAGAAAAGAGGAACATTTTCTAATACAAGATATTCCTCTGGCCATTTTATTCACAATATTTTCAATATGTTTCTCCCGTAATAGCTGCGAATCAAGTGTAACACCAAACAAATTTGCCTCCTGAACCTGTTCAATCCATGGGTTTCACAGCAGAGGACCGACACAGGTGTGACCAACGAATGGCTTCATTCCATTAAGTGTTGCCAACAAGCCAGGTCAATGAGTGAGCATGCACAGGACCAGAGCTCTTGAATAAGCTCACCTAAATTGAGGCAGCCATCTGTTATGGTCTGGCTCGGTGACAACAACAAAACAACCAAACGGAGGACGGAGGATCAATGATAAACGTGTGAATTTTATTTACAAAATAAGGAATAAGTGCAAACTAAACCATAACCAGAACACAAAATAAAGAAAACTCAAAAAGTGGCTCCCTGCCAGCTGTTGGCAGGGAGAGAGCCAGAGCAGACTGAACAGCCATCCTTTAAAGACTAGGAGCCATGGCCTCACGTGCTCCAGATTTCCAGGCTCCGCCTCACAGGGACTGACAGGTACTGCAGGGGGAGGGAAACACATCCACACACACA
>JAPQLA010004838.1:0-14267 GCA_029822935.1 Naso vlamingii | reverse complement strand
TGGCGCTAGAGAGCACATTTTGGCACTTTTGGGGTTAATTTTTACATTTTATCGAATTTTTCGCCAGACCTGATGTGTATGCCAATTTTGGTGAGTTTTTGAGCATGTTTAGGAGGTCAAATTTGGGTTCAATGACGCGTAAGTATAATAATGAACAAACAATAATAAGAAGAAGAAACGAAGCAATTACAATAGGGTCCTTGCCCTCCAGGCAGGAGTCCTTGACTTACGGGCTCGGTCCCTAAATATACCTTTAATGAATATATATATATATATATATATATATATATAGTGACGCCAAAATTATTCAAATAGACCTTGTATTTGCAGAGATATAGTCTGTTCATTATGGGCAGGTAGTTTTCAAGTAGAGGCCTGCAAAAAGATGCTGGTTCAGAAGAGTTAATAGCAAAGTATAAATATCCACGCAAAAACAAACTCCAAACCAGCAACACTTCTCCTGATCTGATTTCTACACACATGCACATATCACTGTTTTCAAATGATAACATGACTTTGTTTTTTAATAATCCACTGTGGATTCTCAATGTCAAAAAACAAAAAACAAAAACCATGACACACAAAAAAAAAACAAAACTGTTTTGTACACACAGAACATGTGATGGTTGGACACCACCCATCCTATACTCCCATCTGCATTTTTGACAATAACTGTTGAGCAACAAAACCTGATAGGAAAAAAAATCCAAACCAGTTCAGCATCTCCTGACCAGACCTATAATTACACACACAATGGTTACTTTTTCAAATTATGACAACAGGAGTATTTTAGTTTGTTTTGATAATTCAGTGTGGATCATCCAAAAAAAAAAAAAAGAAAGAAAGACAAAATAATACTGTTTTCTGCATAGTAAATTCAAATGTGTGATACACAGGTGCTTTTACACCACTTTTACCTGCTTTACAAGTGTGTTGATCATCATGACAGTCTTTCAGAGTACAGCAGTAAGCTGTCTGTAATACGAACTACACTCCATGGGTAGTTTTGTCAACTTACTCAATGACAGGAATCAAGTCTCTGATTGGCTTTAACTAATTAATCAAAGTCAGATGTAATTTCCAATGCTACTATGCGCAGCACAGCTGTAATGTGATCATCTCTAAGAAAAGATCTGTATCTTGATTTGTTGAGTTTCTTTACTGAGAATGTCTGTTAACGTATGTACGTTGACCCAAAGAGAACCAGCATCCTCTGAGCCAGTCTCCTCATGTGTGGGAGGTTCTCCTCTTTAAGAGATAAGTAAAATGTCAGTAATGGCACTGATTTGAAGTGCTGTGCCAACAATGTATCAGACTGCCAGTCGATGAGTTCAAGTTGTACATCACTGGTAGCACTGTCCACATCACATGTGAAAGGAGAGGAGACTGTGAGCATTTCCGGCTCCTTGGCTTTAAAGTCTTCAAATCACCTGGAAAACTATCCATGCAATGCATTTAACATGGCTGCATATCTGTTGAGTTCAGCAGATGGTGCCTTTTCTTTCAGTGTGGGGAGGTGAGTGAGTGTGTTGCTCTCCACTTGTCGAGACAGAAGCAGCAGCTTCCTCATGAAGGCCTTGACCAGGCTGTACATCTCATGAGCAGAGACCCTTTTCTTGCAATTTTGCATTCAGTTCATTCATGAGGGCAGTAATGTCAACAGCAAAAGCCAAATCAGCAAACCAATCTGCACTGATAAGTTCAGGGAGGGCCTTTCCTTTCATCTGCCAAAACTCCTTAATCTCCAAATTCAGGTCCCACACTTGTTTGAGTACTTTGCCCAGGCTGAGCCACCTGACAGCTGTGTGGTAGGCCAGGTCTGCCTGTTCTGTCTCATGCTCCTCCAACAGTACAACACACTGTCTGTGATTTAATGCTCATGTCCTGATGAAGTTTACAACTTCTGTAACAACATCCACAACAATACAGTGCAGAATAATAGCCTCTGTTCTGGGTCAATCTCAGTAACTTTATCCTGCATCCTCTTCAAAAGGCCAGCATTTTTTCCCATTAAATTTGGACACCTGTCAGTTGTAACCCTAACTTTTCCCACAGTACTTTTGCATGCACATATTAACCTCTGTTAATAAATCCTTACCGGTTGTTGACCCTTTCATTGATTGCATAGACATCAGTTCCTCTGTGATTTCAAAGTCTTTGGCTATTCCTCTTACGAAGATGAGTAGCTGGGCTGTGTCACGTACATCACACCTCTCATTCAGGGCCAAGGAGAAGAGATGAAATTGAAATTGTCTGTCTTGCTTTTCAGCTGCAGCTCCAAATTTCCCGCGATATCTTCAACCTGTCTGGTAACAGTTCATCTTGAGAGGGACAGATTTTGAAAAGACTCTCTCTTCTCTGGGCAGAGTATTTCCACAGAGTCAACCAGGCACTCTTTAATAAATTCCCTATCAGAGAATGGTTTGTTTCTTTTGGCAATTTTTGTGAGCTAATGCATTCCTGGTTTTCTCCTGTCCCTTCTTCGTTGCATGAAGCTTTGTAAAAAGCCCTTGCTGCTTTTGTAGCTTAGCTAGCAATGCCTCAGTGGTCCTCACCCTCTCTTCTTCCAACAGATTTCTGTATTTTTCTTTATTTGTGTTTTGTCTCTAAGTGATGGCTCAATTTGTAGTCTTTGAACACTGCCCCATGTTCACTGCAAATTAAACACACAGCTTTACTGCTGACCTCTGTAAAAAAAATACTTAGCAGTCCATGACTTATTAAACACTCTACATTTGGCATCAACCTTATGCTTTTTAGAGTTCATCCGCGGCGGCAACTCCACGTTCCTCCATTGACGGTAGTACACAGGCAAAATGAACTTCCCCACTTGCATAACCTGCCATGGGCATGGGACATGAACCTGTGACCTCAAGCATCACTGGGGTCAATCAACTGAGACAGGAGGGATCACAGTCACTCCACACAAGCGTTTCAAAATAAAAGCCCATTTAGATCACTCCATTTGAGTTTCATTTTTTCAGCCTTATTTTTAAAAAGACAAACATGTGGGTTGTCTTCGACCTTGTGGGCTGGACAGAACCATCATCTGGGCCAGCTAAGGCCCACGGGCCGTACGATGCCCACATCTGTTTATGATCTTCTTTTTCTTCTTCCTTCTCTTTCCTCCATCAGAGGAGTCAGAAGGAGAGTCAGACCCAGACTCTGAGTCTGATAATCTATGACCCTCCTTTCGTGGGACCCTTTACAGAAACAATTTAAAAAAAAGAAGTTGTTTAAAAATATTGAAAAAATTATCTTGTAGTGTTTTTATGTTATTCACTTGTTTGATATGGGGATGACAAATTATTGTATGTAAAATAAATAGGCAATAATTTAGACTCATTAAGAATGTAAAAATAGACCTTCGTGTCGTTTCAGGAGTAATAAGGTGTGGATACCTTTCAAAGTTGAAGGGCCTGTTTTCACTGTGTCGAGGCCTCTGTTCTAAAGGAAATCCTACTCCTCTCAAAGAAGCAGGTTTTTCTTTGTATGAAGCTGGTTCTCCTCTTTCAAGAATTTATAATTGTCCTGGAGCTTAGCCATGGTTGTAGTAGTGGCTTAATGTGTAATCTATGCAACTTTAAAAAAACAACAAAAAAACAAACAAGCAAACAAAAACACATATGCATCCCATGCTTATATACAGTACTTATTAGAAATTAATTTCTCCAGTTCACTTGTATCTGCCAAAGTTGATCAGCATTAACCTGGACTATTTCACCTGGAATGCAAAGCTTTGTGGCAACACAACCCTACGGTCCACTAGAACAAGGGTGGCCCAACACTTCATGACACATTACTTACTTTGAGCCATTATTGTAATTCTGGCACCAGACAAGATTACTGTATGGACAACATAAATTCCAGTATCTGATAATACGACACTGGTAGAGTAAATATGTTTATACTTAAAGATAAACAATAGCCTGTTTCCTGTAATTTTGTGTTAACTACATAAACAAACATCCATAGTAATTGTCATAAAGCAATGAAAAGCAAATCCAGTTCTTAGATGAATAAATAGCCTGAATATTTGAATACACTCTGCCTTTTTACCTTGTGATGCTGAAACTGTTTAACCATCAGAACTTACATTAATTACAGTTTAATTGTGGAGCATAACAAAAAAGTTACTAACCATTTTCTAAAATAACAGAACACTAGATAACATTTGCTTTGCAAGATCAAGGACAGAGGAAGATGAAGAGAGTTGATTTTGCACATGAAGATATCCCAAGACAGAAAACAATATCAAACATATAAATGGTGAACTATTTAGGCTATATATAATTAAATGCTGATTCAGGGCACTGACCCTCAGAGCAGGGACAGCACCAACAACCCCTTTTAGGCCTGGCAAAATTCTTCTTACAATTAATCTACACACAAAACATTTTTGGTATCATTAAGTTTCCTTCGTCATCAGACTGCACTGGGTCATCTTGTGGGTCTTTACTCCTGTTAGGTCCTCTGGTAAATCCTGTTAGTTCTTCTGGTAAATGTCTTTAGCATACCTCTGTATTAAAAAATATATATATTGAAAGTGTCACACAGTAGTGTGGTTCTTTAAAAACCAGCAAACTCCAAGGGTAGTCCACTGTTAAAAAAAAATAATAATACAGGTGCTCAAGTTTAAATTATTTGTTGGCATAAATATTTCTAAAATGCTTATAAAATAAAATGAAATAAAACCAGCCACTTAAAAAAATACAAAGATATAAAGGACGGCCACTTCAGGTACTAAAATGTAATCAAATCAGATAAAAATGACTGTTTAAAAGTGGCTGAATTCAATACTAAAATGCTCAAGTCACAATAAAACAGAAGGTCAGGGAGAGTAAAACAAGCACTGATGAGTGTCCTTTAAAATGGCAATGCCAGGGTCCAAGCTCGTTTTAGAAGAGATACTGTCCTACTAGTTTCTCGGAGGTAGGATCAAAGGCAGTCAATATGGCCACTGGCATGTTCGGCGTCCTTCTGGGAGTGCTTCTCGGCATCTCCCCTCACCACGTGGGCCTCTCCCCCTCCTCTTTGCTGCACGGCTGTGGAGGAAAAGAGAGGGGACCTCAGGTGTGGACTGACACAGGAGCAATGAACGGGCACACACACATGGGAAAGCTGTAACGTTCCTTTACTTAGTTTTTAGCAAGGGCTGAATCAGGTCTCTCAGCCTCTCGTCTGGGACATCCACAACCACCGCCGTCCACTCCTCGCCTCGGGCCTTACTTCCTGCCTGGCTGCCCGGTTCCTCTTAGCGGATTCTTCATGCTGCCACCTCGATTCCCGTTCCAACTTTGGTGTATGTCCAGTGAAGTAATTCATGCAATAAAACTCACCAATAAAATCATGCAATGTAAAAGCACAACAAATCCAAACATAACATATCCAAATAAAACCAAAACTGCTAAATCAATGTCCAAACCATTAAATCAAACAAGCAAAACTGAGGATAAGTGGATGTAAGAAAAAAGACTTAGCTTAGACAAATGTCCCACCTTGACAAAAGCAACAATTATATTCAGCAAAAAACTTTGTCGAAGCCAAAACACAGGTCAGTTGTTTAAATTGAGCTTCCAAGTAGTAGCTAATGTTAACTACAATGTACTTTAGTTGAAAGTAGCTATTGTGTTTACCTAGATGATAGCAACCAGTGCCATAGAAACACCGATACATGTAGATGCCAGTTAGACTGCTTTGGATTGTTGCTGCGATTAGTCAACATTGGCACCATGTTGACTGATCAATATTCACCTGTAAACAAATACTGTAAATGGAAAAGCTGCAGTTTGTCTGGATAAAAAGCCCTATAACATTTTAATTTTTCAACCAACTTCAATGAGTCGTTTTTTCAGTGAAGGGGTTTTGATAAAACTACAAAATGTTTTGCCACCAATTGCTGAGAATTTTGACTGGCTGTAATCCCTGCTAAACACTCTAAAAGACAGTGTAGCAGTGTAATAGGCTGACAGAATTAGACTATCGACGAGGTCAAAGATAATTCTGGCTGAAGGAATTGTTAAACTTCCAACTGTTGACCATGAATTTGGCTAATTTTCCTTTGTTAATAATAGTGGAGACATCCTGAACCTCCTATATCATAACATTTAATTGACATTGATGTGCAACAGTTTTTTCCATTGTGAAAAAGTCTTTTTTGTCCATATCACTTTATATATCATCTAAGCTTTTTGTGCTCCAGAGCATAACAAAGCTCATTCATGGTTTAAGATATGACATTTTTAAGTACTGATGGCCAATCATTAAGAGAGAAAAATCAGTATACAAAACAAACGGAAAGATACTATCAGTCAGACTGCTTTTCTAGAATTTTATAGCAGTTTTGAAAGATGTAGGGACAGTTCCAGTGGTGAGAGAGGAGTGGATGATTGCAGAGATGAGGGGGACCAGAGAAGGGAGGCAGGCTTGAACAAGTTGTGTGGGGAGGGGGTCCAGTTGACAAGTGGATGGCTTGGATTTCTGGATGGGTTTTATGATTTCTGAGAGAGTGGGGAGCTGGAAGGAGGAGAATGAGTGTGTGGATGGGTGAAAGTAGGCTGAGATGCTGAGGTGAGGGTTTGGACCATGGTGCAGGTGGATAGTCTTGATTTTTGCAGTGAAGAAGGACATAACAGAGTTGCAGAAGGAGGTTGTGTACAAATGAGGGGGGAGGGAGTCCTGGGGTGGGGTGATATTGTTGAGCAGGGAGAACAGTGACTTGGAGTTTCCTTTGTTTACAGTGATTATACTGGAGTAGTAGTGGGTTTTGGTGCTGGCAATGGAGTCCTTATAATGTAAGATATGGTTATTGTACATTTCTTTGTGAATAGTGAGGCCGGTTTTTCTATGGAGTCATACGAGTTGCTGACCTTTTGCTTTAATGAGACGAAGATCAGTGGTGAACCAAGGTGCGGAGATGGAGAAAGAAACAAATCTGGTTTTTAACAGAACAAGAGAATTAAGAATATTATGGAGTCCAGTGTTGTAATGAGAAACCAGATCATCAGGGGTGGATAGATTGTGGATGTCAGGGAGGCAGAAGGAGTGGATACTTGAAGTGAGAGTGGCGGGGTTGATGTTCTTTATATTCCGGAGTGAAATGAGGCGGGTGTTTTAGAGGGGGAGAGAGTGAGTTTCACTGTAAATGAGAGGAGAAAATGGTCAGTTATGGGGAGTTGATCAGCTGTAAGTTCAAGAGGGGTGACCCCAGAGCAGCAGATTAAGTCCAGAATGTGTCCTTTGGAGTGTGTGGGAATGGTGGTATGCTGCTGACATCCAAAACTCTCTAAACAGGATGTGAAGTCTTTGATGAGAGATAGATTGATATTGTCCATGTGGATATTGAAATCACCCAGCAGTACTATGTTCGGTGGGAGAGAGAATAGATGGGTGAGGAAAGCAGCAAAGTCATTTAAAAAGTCACTCTTCGGTTTAGGGGGATGGTAGACAGTAGCAATTATATTTGGAGTGGGACCAGACAACTCGCAGAGAGTGGATTCAAACGAGCTGGAGATGGGTACAGACACCAGCGAGACTTTCCACTTCTCACGGTAAATTATCGCGAGATCTCCTCCCCGACAAAGAAAGTCTAGCTTACGATCTGTGATGAGGTCCTGGATGAGATGTCCCTTGCTTGTCAGTGAGCAGATGTTGAGCAGAACGAAGTTGAGTGAGGTGTTGTCGCAGCTGGCTAGGCGGGCTAACACGCTGTGGTCGACAACCCGGCTGGTGGAGCGTGGAGGGCGTCGAGAGCTGGACCAGATGGACTTTATTGCTGTTGAGCTGTTATGGTGGAAATTCCGGCGGGACCCTTGGTGGATGTATCGCTGGCGTGGCTGGAAGGTGATGTCCAGGTGAAGGTGGAGTGCCTCTGGCGCAGGTTCAGGTAGGTGACCGCACAGCTGGAGCAGGTCAGTGGCCAAGTATTGAAGTAAACCCGTCACTGGCAGGTGAACAGGCAGTAGAAAGAGCCAGACACATATGAACCAGATGTTTGTCCTACCGGCCCACATTGTGGATGAGGACTCAGGCAGCGTCGATGGTCTTCGCAGCATTGATGATTCTCCAGCATTTTTTTTTTTGGTTTTGACTCGCTTGCTTCTGACTACGTCTCCTTGCCTCTGCCCCGGTAAACCAAACAGCCTTTCGTCCCTGTTACCGAGTTCCGTGAGTGTGCTTCCTGGTGCTCGTCTGCGTGTGGCTGTGTGGCGTTTCACCACTCTGGCTTCCTTGAGTTAGGTCGCTTGTTCATTGGCTGGCTTCAGAGCTTACCCCTGAGCGAAACATCTCTTCCGTGTACGTGCTACTGGCTTCACTGTTCCTATTTGTTCTCCAACTCTTAGCCTGTCCACCACTACACTTCTGCCTGCTGTCTCTGAGTTTGTCTGCTCTGCCCACCTGCCTGCTGCCGACCTTGCTTCCGCATTGACTTCAAGCCCCGCCTGTTCCTCTACAATACCTCCGCCTCAAGCTTCTGGCTGTAAGTATGTTTACCATTCCTCTTACGCACTTACCTGCCTGCTGGCTCCACGCTGGAAGAAACTATGTTTGAACTCTGAACGAACGCGAACATCTTCCAGACCAAGAATTCCAAGAATTCGGTGCACAAGGACTTAAAATAGACTGTTTTCATTGATCGAGTGCATTATTACCTGCTGCTTGCTTACATCATATTGTGCTGCATTTTCTCTGTCAAGAGTTTCAATAAAGAGCTCTTTGAACTTTTACTGTTGGTGATTGTGCTGCATTTGGGTCCTCCCTCAACCATGACATAGGGTTGTCACGATACCGAAATTCAGTAGTCGATGCTACTACCAGTAAATTTCCACAATTCTCAATACCAGTTTTGATACCATGGGAAAAAGAGAAATCCATGTATTTCGACATACAATCACTTATTTGAAGCTGTTGCATATTCAAATTCAAGTATTTAAGCTTTCAAGTATTTAAAACAAACAGGCCTACTGTGCCTACTGGCTGTGTGTGTTTGCTGACTCTGCCCCTGCCTCTCCTGGTAACATCCTCTTCTGGCTGATACTGTAAAAAAAAATATTATGAGATTTCAGTTCAGGTAGCTCAATGACTGTAAGAGAACAGTACACACACACACACACACACACACAAACACACACACACCTCTTGAGTGCAAGCAGTTTATTCACTGATATGGTTAAAGAACATTTTTTCTGTAATATTTGTTTAGAAAACTAAAGTTGCATTTTGATGGCAGATGACTGATAGCTTGAATGGTAAGGACAGAGGCCTATGACCTATAGCTACATTATGTCAGCCTAAACACAGCATTAGCCACTGCAAACATCATATGTAACATTGTTGTTGACAACACACAAAAAGCCACACAAACACTTGTGTTAATTATCTCCGGATCATTAGTATGGAGATAATTAACATTATTTCAAACACTGAAGTTACATTTTGATGACAGATGAATGACAGATTAAATGGTGGTTAAAAAAAGGTTACGTTGTTAGCCTACAAGCTACAGCTACATTAAGGTAACGTAAACACAGTGTTGGTCACTACAACTGTCTTATAAATCATAAAATGGGGACTAACGTTACTCAACAATGTCTGTTTCAAACTAAAATAATGTAAAGTGTATTTAAGGATAAGGATGACAGATACCACTTTGTATGCGATGTTAAATTGAAACTCACCCACCTTTGTATAAATCAGGATGTCTGTCTATGCTAAGTTGAAAGTGTTTCCTCCTTTTGTCTGGAAACTCCAGTGGCACAGTTTACATCTACCTTAAATGGAAAATACTTCCATACATGGCTCTTGCTGTGTGTGTGTTGTTTTTTTTTGTTGTCTTTTTCTCGTAATCAACCGTGGTGGAGCACACGGAGTAACATTAGCCAGCTTTAATGTGTGTTTGTTTACTGGCTGGTAGGCGCTTTTCTTCGGCGCAGACTTGAACACTTGTAAATTAAATACTGCCCCTGTCAGTTCCATAAGAATTTGTTACAGCCCACTGATGGCTAAACTGTCTGTCTGGTACCTACGGTAACATAGAAAAATGGGTACTGTCGTATTTTTACACTGTTGGCATCCACTTGGTACCGAAGTATTGGTTCTCCTGACATTCCTAGTTAAGAGTACGATAAAATCAAAGACAGATCATTACAGATGAAGACAATTATGACGCAAGATATTTTAAGCCATTTTTTGTCCTACAGCACATGGATCATGGCACTGAAATATAAAAATGCCTCATTGAAATCAGTTGAGAAAATGTTATAGTGCTTTTAATCCACTAATACCACAGCTCTGCCGTTTACTTAGTGTTTCCCACTGAATAACAGTGTGGCTGTGGCTGGTAGGAAGGAGGGGACTTTATAAATACTTCAACACACACAACTTGCATTTTGGCTTTATTTCACCTACAATTCATGGTACTGAATGACATAATCACCACCCAAGTTAGTTCATTGTTTACTGTTGCTTTACCCAGTCTTTCCTCATAAAATATCCACCACCTCTGCGTCTTCTAACTTAGTACTTGTTACTGTCACTCCCTCTTTGTCACTGCAGCGCACATGTTGTGCAGAAGGGGTAGAGCGAAGAGAGATTATCTGCTATGCCTAATTAATTTATCATGGATGTCGTCGTAAAGTGAAATGAAAAATGAAAAGAATTGAAAAATCTAAAAATGGATCGCCACCTATACTTGGGCAGCCCGTCAATGTAGGGAATTAGCATACAGGTGAGTTTTGAGCACTTCAATATGGCAGCAGTGTGGACATAACATTACTGTCCAGAGGTCAATTTGCCATCAAAATGATCAAAAGATCAAAAATGCATTTTAGATAATGTATATATGAATCATACAATACTTTTGTTTGAGACACAAATTGTCTGAGTGCATACACTTACTTGAATTGTTCTTTCTTTCCACATAGTGTCTGCACAGGTTTTTGCGTCAGATCAAACAGCATGTAGAACAGCCAGAAACAACCTGCTGCCTGAGATTGCATGTCTTTTTACATGATCCCAGTGTACTCACCATCTCACAGTTCTCGCATGATTTCATTATCCTGCCTTGACAGGTAAGTTGATCTTAGTTGGCCCAATGTCTAGCCTATCAGAACTGCATGTTGCATTAGACTGCCTATGTATTTTTTTTTTTTTAATTGACATGCCAGTGATAAGAATTGTGCTTCAGAAGGCAGCTTAAGGGGGTAAAAGCCTTATAAATTGGCTCCAGAAGGAAAGGCTCTTAGCAAGGAAAAAAAAATGCCTTGTTTGCAACAACAACAACATGAAGTTTAAAAAAACAGACAACCATGATAGATACAGATAGTAAGAGACAAGCATCATTTTCACACAGGCTGCACTGAAATAAATGTCAGTAGATTGTACTTGTAATTACTTTAAATAACTACCTTCTCAGATACTGAAACTTAGCGTATGTGAGGTTTTCCTCATTTAAATAATTAAAAAAAATTATTTTCTATGTTGTTTTAAATAATGTGCTCATTTAGACTGATCAAGAAAAGCTAATATGCCACATAGGGAATTTCACCCCAAGAAATACTGAAGAAATCCTTGAATGCTCTATTGTAAATGATAAGACACCCACATTTGTTACTGAACAGAGAGAGACATGTTGTCAAAGGAAATCAGATCTTTTACTGCAAGAAAAAAAAAAAAGTACTGTGGTTTCAGCTGGGGCTGTCAAGAGTACATAAGATATTTTATCATTATCAAGATAGGAGACCATATATAATTGCAGATTTTAGATGTTGTGATATGGCATAACGATTTTTTCCTTGTTTATAAAGGCAGTATTACAGTAAACTGATACAATTTCCTAACTTACTAGAATGTTCTACTTGTTTTTATACTTGCCTTATACCCACATTACAGATGATTATCTAGCAAATAAATGGTAATATTTGTTTAAGGTACCGATAGTCTTCTCTACAATATTGCTGCATCAGATAAGGTATTTGGTCAAAAATAATGTAATGTTTGATTCTGTCTCCAAGTACTAGCATTAATGAAATACTTTTGAGGTGATTTACAAAATATCAATATATATCTTGTATTGAGCTACAAACCAATCAAATCTATTTTGCTAATAAATCTCATCCTGGTTCTGATTAGAGAAAGGGTAAGCACAGTTTCTTGGTGACTGGGCTTCAATTCCTACTTGGTGAAATTTCTCTCCTTTACCATTTCTCTCACCTCCTCTAATATACAAACAGGCAGGGAGCAGTTTCCCCAAGTTGGAATCAAACCCTCCCTTGTCTTTTGCCACCAAAGCATGGCTGTAAGGCTATCCCACTTTGGAAGAAGTGATTTTGTTCACATGACCTATGTTAACTGGTGAAGACACTTGTGAGTCTTTGGAATGTTGAAGTGAAAATGTCATGCAAACATCCTGTCTTAAAATTTGTGAAACATCAATCCAGGAGGCAGTTGCTCCCAATAATCCAAAAACACATTAGACCTGGCAATGAAGTGATCAGTGAATGCTGGAGTGCCTACAACAGACTGTCACGTGATGGTTACATTCACTATCAGGTGAATCACAGGAGGCATTTTGTTCACCCTGTCAGCGGAGTTCACACCCAGCACATTGAAAGGGCATGGCATAACTATAAAGAGGATATCTACAGATACAGGGGAAACTTGACTGAAAAGGCATTGAAAATGAACTTAAGGTTCATTGAGTGGTGCCACTGGCTTGGTAAAGAGTATGGAGAGGACATTCTTGGACGATTGTTTTAAATTTGATTTGAATTTTAATTTACGATTTTAATTTATTAGATAGTACTATCAAAACTTCTAGATAGTACATGGTAAAGCTTGGGCTGTTAAATTTGTTAGCAACTTGTAAAGGATCAGAGATAATGTCTTCCACAATTTTAAGTTCATACTTGTGATAAACACTGCCCTTTGGTTACAAAACTATTTAGTTGTTTTCAGATTATGTTACTGTTTTATTTTGGGTATGACAGGACTTGAATGTCATGATTAGCTTTAGAAATGCACAGTTCCTTGGTTATTGAATTCTGGGACTTTTGAATAATTGCAGGTCAGAGTTTTTTCAAGTGATGAGGAAGGTACAGAGCCCCTCAAGTCCTGAAAGGTGATTTTTTTTCTCTTGTGCGTACAAGTTATGATCTTGGGCTTGTACGGTCGAAAATTGAAATTCTTGAACCTTTAAAAAAAATTTCTTCCTTACAAATTACAAAACTGATCATAATACCTACAAAAATACAAAATACTGAACAAAGTAATAAAGTGTACTTCAAAAGTAAGACAAATATTACGTTCAATAATGCTAAATTAATGCTAAAATAAATTATTCATTTTAGCCATTTTTCTTTTCTAGAATTAAATAACCTGTATCATATTGCTGTACCAATAAAAACTAGAAAAACTGCATTTCCTGCTGAAAATACCATGTGAATGCTGAGAGCTGAAATGCCAAAGCATTGCTGAAAAAATGCAGAAATATGCTATAAATTGCAAACAAAAATTAATGTTGAAATCTGCACTGCTGATGAACTTTGTAGCTACAGTGTAAAAAAGGCAGGAATGGTGTCAAAACCTGCATTCTACTGAGGAAAGGTAGGATTTGACAGAAAAGTAAGAAGTTGAAATGGATGTGTTGGTTAAAGGTAGTATCAAGTTAAAAGGAACAGTTATAATTGGCTGACATAAACCATGAACCTTTAAAAGTATTGAATGCAAAGAATTAAAAAGGTTGCAGGTGGGAATGTAATGTTAAAATTTGGAAGTAGTTCATATAAGTGTCAAAGCAGAAAAGACATACATCGCTGAACACTGTCAGGTTTAAATGTTTTCTTTCATTCAAAGCAAGAGGAGAAAAAAGGGAGACAGGAGGAGAGAGGAGACAGGAGGAGAGGAGACAGGGGAGAGGGGAGGAGGAGAGAGGAGACAGGAAGAGAGAGGAGACAAGAGGAGAGAGGACGAGAAAGGAGACAGGAGGACAGAGGAGACAAGAGAAGACAGGTGGAGACAGGAGGAGAGAAGAGACAGAAGGAAAGAGGAGACAGTAGACAGAGGAGGTGTAAGAGAAAGGATGATTAGAGAAGGAAAAGAGGAGAGAGGAGGAGAAGACAGAGACTGACAGAAAGACAGACAGAGACTGATAGATACAGACAGACAGATGCTTCTAAGCATAAGATGTGACCCGTCAGGTCTACAGGAGCAGAACAGGAGGCAGAAGCTTTAGCTATCTGGCTCCTCTACTCTGGAACCATCTTCCGGCC
>JAPQLA010004724.1:0-14274 GCA_029822935.1 Naso vlamingii | reverse complement strand
ATATAATAATTGCAGAATTGTAGACTGCTTGCTGTGCCACCTGACTTAATCCAACTGCACCAATACCATCCCATGCGTTTCGTCTGTTTAGGGTTTTGTCAAGACCGAACAAGGATTTGGACCCAATTGCAGGACACAAAAGGAGGTGCAAAAGAAAAGTCTTTAATAACAAAGTATCAAACAAAAATCACTCCTAAGAGGAAAAAACTACTTGGAAAAGAACAGATCAACAAAGTAACAAATAAATACAGTCAAAAGCAAAATGAGACAAAGTATCAACAAAAGAGCACAAAACCTGACTGAAAAGAAGATGATGAAGTCTCGATGAGGAACTTGGACAGGAACATGGACAGGAACATGAACAGGAACATGGACAAAGCACATGGACAAGAACGAACTGGCACAGAACAAAGGGAAACGCAGACTTAAATACACAAGGTAATGGGGAACAGGTGAAAAATTTATTATTAAAATTATTTTCTACACCCAGCGGATAATTGGGACCGGCCGTTAATTGGGAGTCGGCCATTATTTGAAGTTTTACGGTAGATGATCCTGAGGCACAGGTAAAAAACACAATTAATCAAAGTCAAAAAACATGAGCAAGAAATGTCTGACAAGGCTAAGTCGGCTGTAGTGTTAACACCACTTAGGGCCACATTATTTACATTCAATGCATTTAAAAACAACATGGCTTACTGATAAATCTCTATAGTCTTAAATTATACTTACTGTAAAACCATGACTTGTCTCATTGATACAACAATTT
Source organism: Naso vlamingii (assembly GCA_029822935.1). Lineage (NCBI taxonomy): Eukaryota > Metazoa > Chordata > Actinopteri > Acanthuriformes > Acanthuridae > Naso > Naso vlamingii. Next base: position 13,505 of record JAPQLA010004724.1, on the reverse strand, counting down.
CTACTCCAAGTTTTCAAATAATGTGCAAAGTTGAAACTAAACATTCATCACTTTGAAAACAGCAACTGACAAAATAATCTCATGACTGGTCCATATTAGCTGCTCTGGTCTTAAAACACATTCTATATAATATATTTGACTTAAGAAAGTAAAAATTTAAATATTTGTAACTTGGAAAAAAAAATATCAATGTGACTTGTTTACAAATTGCCACCTTTATGATGTAATAGTGTTTCCCAGCCTGCAGGAGGTGCTGTAGCCATATAATGAAAAGGAAAGACCAAGTTTGAGGTAGCACGGGCTGTTTGAACTTTACAAACCTAACTGACCAGAGAGAAACTCTTAAAAGTTTAAGTTAAAAATGATTCATTGTCATCTCACCTTTTTAAAACCAGTTAAACATGTTTTATTATTCTATATTTATCTTCATTGTTACATCTGATATACTATTTATGTCCCCTGATATCAAACTCAACATGAAATTTCATGAAGGAGCATAACTTCACATTCATTTTCTTTAAAGTGTAACAAAACTTATGCCTGCTCATCTAATTTAATACTGGTGGGAAATGTACCATCTAAAATTTAAGGGTTTCTCCCTGTCAACAAAAGCATTTTTTGTATAGACATGTAAAAGACTGTATCCAATTTGTTCTTTTTCCACATGGTATTGAATTGTTTATGGTATTAACAGTTGATAATGAACAGTTGCACTCCCCACATAGGATGAAGAGTTTGTGGGGAGAAAAAATCATAATTTTAATGCCATCAGAAATTTTATCCACCAAAACTCATAGCACATTTAAGAGTCAACTGATGGCAGAGAGAAAGAGACCTTGCATCTCTATTCAGCCCCATGACAATGAATCATGAGCAACTGGATTTAGGCTGAGGTTTGCTGTTGTTCACATGCTGCTCTGAGCTCTGTGTCTGCTTAGCAAAGGACAAATTTTAAAGCAAAAAAACAAACCTGTCTTTGAAACCACAAGTTCCCGTTGCTCCTCGGTCCACTAACTAAACATACAACATTTGTTTGTAGACCATTATTGTATCCTGATCACATTCACAACTGGAAGTTGCCCAGTACAACCACAGTCTGATCTGCAGACTCTGAGCAACTCCACTGGAGCAGTTGGGGTTAAGGGTCTTGCTCAAGGTTGGTTGCAATGAGGACAGGGCATATGGTGCCTTACAGTTTCCCAACCCGGATCAATCTTGCCAGTCCGGAGATTTGAACCAGCAACCCTCTGATCACAAGCTTGCTTCTCTAACTTTTAGGCCACCATAGCCCTACAAAGTCCAAGAGTTTATGAATAGTTTGCGTAATCAGTGCTGACTAAAGGACTTGAAACTGTTGCTACAGCGGGAGAGGAACTCAGGTGTCTGAGTAAAAACCAGAAAACTGAGCTGCAGTACAGTGCCAGGGGACCAACTCCAGATCTTATACCAGTGCCTTGGTCAGGAGCACTGGCCCCTGTATGTGGGGTGCCTGCTCTACCAACTCAGCCACCGGCTGCCACCAGTGTGGAGGAAAACCACCCAATTTTCAACCAATCATATCATGACATCTACATTCATGACATTCATTTTTCAGGTGGCTCAGAGCTAAAAGAGAGACAGATCTAAATAAAGATAGACAGACAGCTTTACTGACAGATTCAGAGTAATGCAGTAAAGATAGTGATAATGTTAGTGTTACGGTGGGTATGTAGTTAGCAACAGGATGGTGACGCAGTGTGTATGTTTGGATGTTTGGCAGTCAAATTCCTCCAAAGGTTGTGTCCGCCTCTACATCCTGTTTTAAGTTATTTCACTCGGTGGTCACCTCACTGCAGAACTATGGAAGTATGGTATTAAGGTATCTTTAATGCCTCATTTCCACTTACATATGTGACTGGTGTCTGTAGATCCGTAAATATACAGATAATGCCTTGAGTGTCCAATGTGAGGAAATGCATTTCTTTACAGAAAAATAGAGTGTAATAGTAGCAGAATCAGATTCACAATATGTTAAAACTAAATCTCATTCTTTTTAAATATACAAACTCACCTGGAAATCAAAAGGAGTAACTGAATCAAAGAAAATAGCCTGTTAGCTATAGCAGCTTGTTAGATGGGCAAGCATGCTGTCATATGGTTGCTCTGAAATCCACTGCCAAAAATTTAGTTTTTAAAACTTACTTATGGCAATTCCTGAATGACATATTACTGAGGGGAGGAGTTTTGCAGGCACATTGAATATCATGAAGATTTCCATTGGAATAAATGGATTTTCAGTTGACTTGTCTCTGTGCACATATAAGTGGAAACGAGCCATAAGAGCCGGACACTTAAACAGCTTGTTGCAGACAAAAATGTACTCAGCGCTTAAAAGGCAATTAAAATTAAAGCTGTAAGCAGCATTTTTCAGGACCTTGTACTCTGGCCCAATTTGGTCTTGACCTCCTTTAAAATGTAGAAAAGAATCTATTTTGCAGGTTTTCAAGGCCATTTTTTTGCAATATGAGGACTTTGATTTTGAAAGCGACTTTTATTTTTAAAGTCAAGGGCATGACCTACATAACCTGGTCAAAGTTTGATTGATATGTGTACTGTTAGGTGTGTGAGGATGAGAAGTATCTGCAGACTGACCAGAGACATATCAATTCATTTTATTTGAGAGAGAGATCAAACTCACTTTTTTTGAACGTGTACTGCTTCCAGTTTCAGCTATGGACATCCTTCAAACTTTAAATGCAACAAAAGAATTAGACCTATAAAACTTGTATCTATATGTTTTTATCTTTTTCTGTTTTTAAGATAAAACAGTTAAAGTTTTAAAGATCTTACTTACTTACACAGCATCAATACTGGTCTTATAGCCTGGCTAATGGACTTTTTAACAGAAAGACCACAACGTGTGAGGGTCAATGGTGTTTTGTCAGACACTCTTGTCTCCTCCACTGGATCACCTCAGGGCTGCGTCCTTTCACCATTACTGTTTGTTTTGTACACCAACGAGTGCCGTAGCCAACATGTGGGGCGTCACATTCTGAAATTTGCAGATGACTCAGTAATCGTGTCCTTGCTGAACAGTGACAACCCTGACCATGGCCCTGTAGTGAAGGAATTCACAGACTGGTGTTCCAAATCTTTTATGTGCATCAATGTGTCAAAGACTAAAGAAATGCTGATAGACTTTCGCAAACATCTGTCAGTCTCCCCTCCTCTTGTCATTGAGGATCAAGCCGTCGAGCTGGTCCATAATTATAAATATCTTGGCACTAACATTGATGACAAGCTGTCTTTTGAGATCCATGTCGATGCTGTTTGCAAGAAGGCACACCAACGCATGTATTTTTATATGAAACTGCAGGGTTTTAATGTTGACAGCACTTTTATGAAAATGTTTTATTCTTGTTTCATTGAATCTGTTCTGACCTTTTATTTTATTTGCTGGTACGGTCTACTTTCCCTCAAAAATAAAAACAGATTGCAGGGTATAGTGAGAGTGTGCAGCAAAATTGCAGGCATTAACCTTAATGACCTTACTGATGTGTACAAGCTCAGAACCCTAAGTAAGGCCCGCTCAGTCCTCACTGACCAGAGCCACCCCTTGGTTGATGAGTTTGTGTTGCTCCCGTCACGCCGCAGGTACATCCTGCCAAGATGCAGGACAAACAGATTGAAATATTCTTTTGTCCCTGCTGCCATAGGTCTTTTAAACAAATGACTGATCAATCTGTTCGTTCTATTTATTGTTGTCTTCTGTGCTGTACGCTGCTGGTACTCTGTGATTGTTGTTGATTGTTTTTGTTACTGCTGGCTGTAAAACGATTTGCCCCATGGGGACAATAAAGACTCCTTGAACTTCGAACCTTGAACCTTCTCTACCTCAGGACAAGTTGTGGTGTATCAGAGAATCTATTCGGTCTATGTCTGCTGCTACTGTTCTCTCTAAAAGGGATCTTTTGTCTCTGTTGGGTCATCTTAACTTTGCTATGTGCATTATCCTTCACTGTCGTTCCTTCATTTCTTGGTTGGTGACTCTGGCTAACTCTGTCAAGAACCTGATAGATACAGTGGTTTTAGATGACAGCTGTCGATCAGATCTGCGCTTCTGGCCCTTGCTTTGCGATGAGTGGAATGGTATTTCTCTCCTCTATAATGATTTTGTTGAGTCCTCTTATTCTCTCCAGTTCTTTACTGACGCTGCTCCGTCTGTTGGTTTAGGGGGGTTGTATAATGATGAATGGTTTGCAGATGTTTGGCAACTGAAATTAAGTCCCTTGACAGTTCCAAGTCCACTGCTCTTTGTGAGCTTTACCCAGTAGTCTTCGCATGCTCACTATGGGGTCACCACTGGACCAGAAAGCAAATTACAGTGTTCTGTGACAATGCTGCTACAGTTGAAATAATTAACAAAGGCCGCTCAAAAAATCCAACCATTAACAGTCTTGTGCGTCGCTTGACTTGGACATACGTTTTAAATAACTTCATTCTGAGAGCTACCTTCATTCCAGGCCATGAAAATCGCATTGCTGATTACCTCTCTCGCTTCAAATTCCAGGAGTTCAAAACCATGTGTCCCCAAGCCAAGCCCTCCAGCCTGCCATGTCCTCCATTCACTCAGATGACTCTCGATTAAGTATGTCCAAGCCCCTGCAGGATCTTCTGTGTTCCGCCTCCAAATACATGCGACTTGGTTTAGCCAAAAGCACCATTAAAGCATATGATTCTGCTCGGTTTTTCTACTCTTCCTTTTGTGCCAGTCTCATTCTGAGCCCTGTACCAGTTAACATTTCTGTAGTTTGTGCATTTGTTGTATTTTCATTTGAATCACGCCATCTTCAGATGCTAAGCATTGAAGCCTTGCTAGCAGGGATTCAGTTTCACATGTGATGCCAAAACCCTGCATCCCAGAGCCTCCTTGGAAATCCTTCTGTTCATCTCCTCCTCAATGGCCTTAAAAAGGCGCGTCCCTCAGGCAATGATAAAAGACTGCCTCTCACTATTTCACTCGTGCACAAGTTGGTGTTAAGGTTTCGACACGGTTGTTTTTCACTGTATATTGATTCAGTGTTACAGGCTGTTCTTCTAATGGCTTTCTATGGCTTTCTCAGGTATGGCGAATATACCGCCAGGTTTCTCTCCTTTAATCCACAGCATAATCTCACCTTTTCTGATTTAGCTATCGAACACATGTATTCCATATTCCTCAAGCATCCAATGAACTCATAATTTCATTGCTAAAACTAACGCCACCTTTTGTCCTTTCTTTTCCATGATGAAATTTCTGCATCTTCGCTCTCTCCATCATCCCCCTTGTTCATCGTCGATGGTTACAAACCAATGACAAGATCCTGGTTCTCCTCTAAGCTGCATGATCTCTGCCTAAGCTGCAGCCTACCACCAGAACCCTATTCCCCACTCTCCCTGCGAATTGATGAAGCTACAACAGCAGCTCTCCATTTGCCAACATCAACTCTTAAATCACTGGTCACTGGTCCTCCTCTGCTTATCAACGCTACGTCAGGCTTCACAAAAAAGAGATCCTCTCAGCACAAAAGCTCATGAGTTCCTGCATCTAAGGCTCAATAAATGTTCATTTCTGCTTACTGTCTTTTCTGTCATTGCATATCAGGTGGTTCGCTTGGTATTAGTACCATCATAGTAGTTTCACTAGATAGTATATTCTCTATCAGCCGAGGTGCTAATGGGGAATGGCCGTAAGGTGGCTGGTGCCAAGGCCTACACATAGCAGATCCTCATATCAACTGCACCAGGCTCTGACTCTGTTAAGTTTTAGGGGGTTTTCTCATTACTCCTCAATATCTCTATGTTAACCTTTCCATGGGGAGTGATGAGGTTGGAGCCTGGACGCCAAACATGTAACATGCATTTGCTGCTGCAATAAACATTTCAAACGTAAGTTGTCTGACTGAACTCTCATTAAGGTGGCAACAGAGACACAGTGAATGAGTGAGTAAACGATGCAATTTCTAAAGCTGTCACTATTAGACAGTAATTTGTAATAAACTGTTGTAAGTGGTAAGCAGATCTATTGTTTTCAGTATTTGGGGAGTTGGGTGGTCCATGAGGTTTTTTTTATTGGTAAAGTTGGTTGAGTGGTCCTTGGTCTGAAAAAGTTTGAGAAACACTGCATTAAAGCAACTGAAAAGCTACTTTGCTGTGTTGGAATTTGATTTCAGAACTTTACACACAGTACGACAGTAAAAGCGAAAATTTGCTACATTAGATTCAAATTATGTTTACACTAACAAATAATGAATATTTTGGTCAGAAAAACCTGTCGTAGCATAGCATTTTTTTCACTTACACATATACAGCTGTCATGTGGACCGTGCAAATATTTTGATAAATAATAGCTGCTTTTAAGTTAAGTAGTCAAACTTTGTCAAAGGTTTGACAAGCACAGGGATACTACAGCGACTGGGTTCACCCACTTACTATCAAAAAGAAAAAACACTTCTGAGCGAGCAGGTAAAACTCGAGAGCAGGAAAGCATTGACAGCAGTTTTTTAGATTCTGTGCACACTCAAAACATGTTTTTCTCCTCTCAGGTTACAATATACAACATGCTCTCATGAGCACAGATATTCTGCATGCAAGTATGTTTCTGCGCACTCAGATCTCAGTACAGATCTCATGCAAGCAGATACATTATGCTCACAATCATTGATGGTATGCCTTCATAAATGATGTTTTGTGCATTACAATTTAGAGAATAAAAACTAAATCCACCATTTGACATTGAGCATCAGGCTATGGACTGGTTGACATTCAAGTACAGTTAATCAGCTGGGCTGGCTGGCTGGCTTGTCTGCTTATTTGGAGTCATGTCAGGGTGGCTCAGTAGCATATTTCCAAAGTTCCTCTGCACAGCAAAAGTTTCAAGCTCTTCCTAGGGGATTCGGGTGATTATTAAGATTTTAATTTGCTTAAAAACACAAAAAAATAATTTCTAATGAAGAAAGATTAATACATTACACTTAGTGTATCTAAAAGTGAAACTTATTGCAGTGATAATAATAATAATAACAATAATAATAATAATAATAATAATATTGGGAATCACTTCAAGAAAGTTTGGTTATTGACATTTAATTACTAAAAGTAATTAATAAAGAATTTCAATTATTAATTAAGAAATTAATCATTATTATTATTTAACTAATAATTTTGGGGGCACCACCCTGAAATCAGGGATCAATGACCAAACTAACAGTCTCAAATAGAGGGAATTGCCTAAATTCATTTAATTAATTGTCAAATATTAAACAATTAAATGAACGAAAAGGCGTGAGATCGAGAGCACTGACCTCATCAGCCAGCAAATGTTACAGCAAATCATGCACAAATAACCACAGAGGACTGTTCTGATTCAGCTAACAGATGTTTATTACCAAATGTAATCATTAACAAATCAATACATCCAGTCAACGAACATTTGTCTAAACTACTACTAAATTGAACACAAAATTAGCAAAATGACACTATCAATAAACACAGTGTGTGTGAGTGTGTGTGTGTGTGTGTGTGTGTGTGTGTGTGTGTGTGTGTGTGTGTGTGTGTGTGAAAAGAGAGAGAGACAGAGAGAGGACAGAGACAAGATGGCTATGGGTCTGGCTGCATGTACAGGTGTGGGTGTGGCTTAGTAACAGAGGAAGAGAGGAAAAACTATGCTTATGCTTGAAAACAGCGTGAGGTACTCTGAGTTGTGGGTGGACACAATAGTTCATTTTCTACACCTCAGAGGCTGGCAGATGAACTGGCGCTCATCTACCTTCCACTGGTCTCTTAGTTAGAAACGCAAAGTATTGTGAACGACACACGACGACACAAATTAAAAGGATTATCCATCAAGTGAGCAACGAAGAAACAGTAACCTCAAGTTACAAGCAACAACAGCACAACGGTAAAGCACAAGAAGGACGCGTTAGTCCTCAAAACACACAGTAAATGGCTTTCATGCTAACTAAAGTCTCTGCCCAGACAAAAGCTCTCTTACTTTGTCACTTGGAGCGGGTAGCGTGCTTCCCAGCGCCTTTGTCAATCCGTCGATCCGATGATGTGCGGGGTTGCTGTAGTGTCCTACAGCAGGGATGAATTTAGCTGTCCTCGGTGCGGCAGCGAAGGAACAGCAGAGTCGACTCCGGTGAAGAAGCGGGGCCTCAGCGAGTCCATCCTCTTCGGGAGAAAAGGTGTTTTTCACCTCTGCAGGGAAAAGGGGAACGGCTGGGTTGTTCAGCGTTCTCCAAGGGATCCAAAAGTGTTCCAAAAAGAAACACTTCAAGCAACCTTTTACTCATCCAGCAAGTTAAGAACTGCGGCCTAGGTTGAAGAAATTCAAACGTTTGATTTTGTCGCCCCCTTGCGGTAACTGCTGCATGACACAGGGATTGCGGGGAGTGGCACAGCGCAGCAACAATTAATCTGCCGGTGATGTCATGGGGATTCGGGTTGACATCACCTGGGATCCAGTCAGGTCTCGGCCAATGAGACACGTAAGTTTGAATTTCAGGCCGGTATCACACCTACGTGTGACTTACTGGACTGCTGAGGGCTGGTGCGCATCGATTGTTCTTGTTCGCTGGTTTGTGTAACGCTTTGTCCCAAACATGTGGTTGAGGTTCCAACAATCATAATAATAATAATAATAGTAATTGATGCATTCTAATAATATTTGATTGTTTAAAAAGCAGACTGAAAACTAGGGCTTGGCAGTTAATCGAAAACTAATCAAAACCAACATCCAGAACCTCTGGATGCACTGTTTGCTCACATTTTGGCTTTTCTGAAGATGACACTAAACAAAAAGAAGTCAAATGGAAACACTGCGGGGAAACACTTTAAGCAACCAAAGTAACACCCCCAGTCTGTTTCAACACTTGCAGCTGTGGCGAGTGGGACTGCTTAGAAGCCTGATAATGCGACAATGCCACCTGGGGGAATTTCGCCCCCAGGAAATAATTATACTCAACCATCTAAACACAAGAATCACACAGGTTCAACTAAACAATGACAGAGACTGACCCACAGTAAACAAAAAGTTTAATAATTGTTATGTTCCCTTTTTTTTCTTTTTAAAATGACAATCATAAAAGGACAAGCGACTGTAGTTAAATGTCACATGTCAGAGGCATGTGGAGCAATGCTGGGGGCTTACCGGGGAGGACATACCAAACCAAAAGGGGGCGGGGCAGGGTCCAAAACAAAGCAAACTACACACCACACGTGAGGTAAAAGAAATTTAAAAAAACATGGCACACAAAGGGATGAGTGAAGGGGCACCACCACCAAGAGGTCCGCCTACCACCGGCTCGCACCCCACCGCTCCTGCCCAGAAAGAGACACAGTTAATACAAAAGAAAATATACAAAATACGAAACAATATAATAAGAAAAACAAAATCAAAACTAAATTCCTCAGATAAAGTAAAATAATGAGAAACCAAACTGTCAGCAAAAGACCGCAAAGAAAACAATTCAATTAATTCTATAAACCAGCAGAATCTTCAAAGAGTGGGAGGCCTGAGTGGCCAACAACCCACTCTAAGAAAAAAAGGAAAAGAAAGCAAAATGAAATGAAACCAGTTTAAGTTGACTGAAAATAAATTTACAATAACCACAATGAACAGTGCGTGATTTTCACACGAGTAAATGTCAACTATAAAATATAGTCAGCTTGATCCGATAAAATCAGACACTAGGCTCCAGGCATCACAGTTCTATAGGAACGGAACAGTCCTGTTCCGGCCACAGGGTCTGGAGTGGCCACAGAGAGTTTATTGTAGATGAAATTCAGTAGGAGACAGAACAGCTGCGCAGGCCAGAGGCCAGAGGCTGATGACGCTGACACACAGCACACACACACTACACTCGGTGCGCAGCTTGGCCCAACATCCTACGGATTAAAATATAGAAAAATATTATTAACAATTTGGGAAAAGTACTGAAATAAACCGCGGTGTAACCGCAGGTACGTACCACAAAGCGAGCACGGATTCCACCCAGCATGGATGAGAGGAGGGAAGACACACGGCCGCTGCGCACGTTGCCAGCTGCTGACCAGAGACCCAGAAAAAGAGCTTAATCACTTAAAGCAAAGGGAGAAACCAGCTATGAATTAAACAGAGTCACACCAGCCTACCTCAACAGAGTTTTGTGAAGTGCAGGCTTGGAGTGAGCACTGCCACAATATGGCTCAGCATTCAAAGCCGCCAGAGAAAATCAGCACTACAGAGCGAGGAAACCAGCAGGTAAAGCAACAATTAAGCATAACATGAATGTGCGGCACCAAGAAATAGCACAAGTGCCTACCTTGTGCTACAGGGAGATCAGCACACACGTCACATGCCAAACTGCCACAAACACTAGATACCAGGACACCAGGCTCTGGAGAAGGTCAAGGAGAGTGATCAGAGCAGCAGCAATCTACCTGAATATAAGGGTGAACGGTGCCGCCCTGCAATCAGAGCGCAGAGGGATAATTGAACACAGCCTGCTGACAATTTAGCAGGCTGGAAGAGGGGAGAGTGAAACTCAACCTGCCACACAGCACAATCACATTACTGAATATCAACAGCGCATGGCTCAAAAAAAGACAGAAAGTGACAAGCGCCCAACATGAAGTGGCTCCACAAAGTAGCTGTTAACGACACAGGCATTTACAAATGTTACACAATATGAAAAGGAATCAGGAAGAAGGACGGAAATAACTGATGCCATTTCCTTCTACATCGCAAAGGATATGGCTGGTGTAGCTACAGAGGAGCTACATAGCTACAGAAGATACACTGTGATATCAGGAAAAAAAAATGTCTCAAACTGCGGTGCCCAGCATGTACAAAGCATGTCGTAAAGAGGTAGCTGCTGAACTCACGTCTGTTCAGAACTTTGCAGCCACATCTGATCTCTGGTAAAGTAGGACGATGGACCCATACTTGAGCCTTACTTTGCACTACATTGAATAGAAGCTGCGTACCAGATGCCTCGAGAAGGCATATTTTCCTGTTTATCACATGCTAGAGATGATTGCACAGGGCCTGAGAAATATGCTTTCTGCATGGGACCTCACGGAAGAGAACCTCGTGGCCATTACAACAGGCAACAGTGCTGATGTTTTCAAAGCTGCAGAGCTCAATGGATGGACACAGGACACAGGCTGCACCTAGCAATCATAGGTGCACATCAGCTTAACAGACCCAATACAATATACAATAATCTAAACAGGGTTATCTTAGAGAAGACTATTATATTCTTTCTGTTTGTTTGTGTGTGTCATAAATGACAGTGTCTACATAGTTTTATTATATGTTGTTGTATATGCCGCGTGTTTTTTTAATTTTACTTTTCTGGCTCAAGTGTTGTTGTTAAGCACTTTGTGACATGTGTTTAAAAAGTAGGGGTGCTCCAATCAGGCTAAGCCACAATCCGATCCGAGTCTGAATCCTGGGGTCGCAATCCAATTCGAAATCTATCCTCGATTCCAAACGAATCTTGATTAAAGAACCTAAAGTTGATTCTCTACAAAGAGGGATTTCAGGATCTACTGTAGCAAAATTTTGGCATAAAAGCAGAATAAAGCGTATAACATGAACATTAACATTGTGATTCTTATATTAAAAAAATGTTTTAACAACTAATTGAATTAAAGTAGCACTATCGCAAATACAGCAGTAATAGCAATAAAAAAAACTGAAATATGCAATAAATAGGTCGAGGGGAGCCATAACTATATAAAATATAGCCAACAGTGTAGTGTCTGTGGAGCAAATGCAGAATTTCTTTTTGTTATGTGACAAGCCGGCCCGGCGCTCTGCCCCTCCTCCTGAACGGCATGCTAGGTAGGACGTTCACTTCAGATACGCTGCACAACCAGCCCCATCTAGTGGCCAAACAAAGAATTGTAATTTGCGATAATGCTCCTTTAACTCACAAAGGCAAATCTAAGACAAATAGGTCGCAGCTGCTGCTTAACATTAAGAGCATTTGCCTTGCAAAATGCGAGTTGACTTTTATTTTGAAGGGGGCTGGTCACAGGAAATAAAACTTTTCAGTCCTTATGTGCTCTCAGTAGCTAATGTTTTACAGAGCAAAACAGTCATTTTTAGTGTTTGTTGACAGTGGATCAGTTTTAAATGTGTCTGGGAGTATTTTCATACTGTCTGTGAAAGTAATGGAAGCAAAATTGAGCTCCTAGCGTAACGCTCGATGAACAGCTGCAGGCTAATGTTAACGTTAGAGGTGAGCTAAGAAACTTTTTCATTGTAGCTATCAAGTTCTCTGTTACATTCCAACATATTGTTTATTCGGTATTTTTTGTGTTCTGCTTTAAAAATTAATCCTCAGCCAATGTCCTGCTGGGGAAGTCTCCTCACCTTCATCATATTTTAAGTAAAACGTTGCCATGTTTTCAGCAGCTGGCTGCTGCTGCACAAGCAGCATGTGATGGTGCGCGATATAGCATGACTGCTTGCCCACTGCCCAGCCACTGCCCAACCTTATGTATGTACGTAGCTTCTCAACTAGAGAAGCTACGTACATACATAAGGTGCTACGTAAAGAAGTTGAACGTAAGCCCCAACGCCGAGGTTGGAAATGAAACTGTATTTTTTCGCATGTGTAGCCAATTTGCTTACTTCCATGTGTTTGAGTGACCACTTTATCATATGTATTTTTAACAGCGTGTGGGGGCAGAGCGGAGAGTCGATTCTAATGAGATGGGATTTGATCCGGGAATCACGCAACTTAGATTCGGGAATAGTCGAGATTCGAATATTTTACGCACTACTACTGAAAAGGTGGTATATAATTTAAATTTTACCTGGTTACTTACATTTGAGCTGCAGCCTTTTTTCAGCACACTAAAAAATACTGTGATAACAGTAATTAACTGTTCATAGTAATGTAACATTGTAATGTAACATTAAGTCATCATTAGAGTAAAAATAAAAAATTGCTTCAGAAGTTTCTGATATTATTTAAGTAGTTTTAGAATTAAGAGGTGTTTCTTCTCTTTTATTAATTTTGCTTGAGCTGTACAATTTGTAAAATCGTCAGATGTAAGTGTAACAATCATCATATCATTATTATAATGTATTTTTTTTAATGTGTGTGTGTGTTTTGAGAAATTGTGATGTGTGGAGCATACAATGAAAGTGTGCAAAAAGGTAGTCAGTGCTTTTTCGTATAGTTGAAAAAAAAAGAAGGCATTAGTGAGGGCACAACAATAGCTGAATCTGCCAAACACAAGCTGAAAACAGCATGTGCCACTGCATGGGGATTGATGCAGATGATGACTGCAACAGTTCTTGAGCAAACAAAGATGGTCAAAAATCAAGGCACCCTGTTTCGTCTTGGAATGCACCGGATGTCTTAGTCTGTTGACAAAGCTCTCTCCCCATTAATGGAGTTCACAGATAAGATATCGTCACCCTATTAAAATAATGGCCTAAGTCATTTTTTGACGAAAATGAGTTTTTGGCCTAAATCATCTTTTGA
>JAPQLA010004550.1:0-14292 GCA_029822935.1 Naso vlamingii | reverse complement strand
CTTTCTGGCTCTTTCCAGCTCACGGGAATTTGAGCAAATGCGGCAGAAAAATAATAAACCAGCACAAACATAGAAGGATTCTACACCTTCGGGGTTTGAACCCTAATTAGTGTTGGAGTAGTTTTATACCATCTGTGAAAGTAATAGAAGAAGAACAGACCCGTTGGATGAATCGCTGCAAGTGGCAGGTAACAAACTAACAGTTACGGGAACTGTAATGTTAACGTTACTTCTCCGTCACTCAAGTTTTCAGCTTCTCTAGTAGCATCTGAAATGTTATGACGGAGGTGCTTTTTTTTCGACTTTGACAACTAACGTTAATCATCCGCCATCGTCCGGTCCAGCCGGTCAACTCTCCTCACTCTCGTCATATTATCAGTGAAATGTGACCGCGTGTGTCTGCAGCATCTCTGTTCAGCCTCAGCTGCTGTTCTCACGGCTGCTGCTGCAGATGCGAGAGCTTCAGTCTGTCCGACAGTAACGTTGTTGATTTTAAAAAAAGGCAAAATGGCGTTGTGTCGTCGGTGGCCAAGTAACGTAATCAGTGTATGCTGCAAAACTGGGAACACAGTTACTATGGCAAGCCTTCAAACAGGTTACACTGTCATATATTTACTACTCAGTGTGTCACTCTCACACACACACACACTCACGCTGTCTGGAGTCTGTTAGCAGCACAGATTTAATGCCGAAACACATAAAACTGCAAACTAGTTCGTTAATTGTATATGTTATAAAGTTTAATGTTTATATGTAAACAAAAAAAACTTATATGACAACAAAAAATGTAACCTTACATATTTGTTTAATTAACGAATTACATCATCATTGTAATATTCAACATGATTATCGCATATCGCAGGTTTTCCTGATATCTTGCAGCCCTGGTCTGAATCCACAATCTGGATTAGTGGAGGTGAAGCAGTTTGTGTTTGCAAACAACGATGAGCTACAATACATGCTGATGTCTTGATATTGTTGCTGCTGGCCCAGGAAAGCATCGCTGCAGTATGTTAGCTCTATCATCAAAACAGTGATCTTCATGTCTTCATGTAAAATATTCTACAGATACACACATTGTACGTCTAGGTCATTTTCAGGCGTATTTTTGCCAAGAACTGTGAGCATGTCCTGGTATTTTAACAAAAAAACGAAACAAAAACAACAACAACAACAAAAACAGGTGAAAACCTATTAATTATGAATGAAACTATTATTATTTCTGGTGTGCCCCTGTTTCTGATTGAAAATATGTTCAAAGGACATTTGAATAATCTACACTCCTGTGTATGGGATAAACAGAAACTATGAAACGGTTCTGATAGAGCTCAGAATTTATCCATATGGATTGCCTTCATTACAAATAATTTCACTGTATGAACCTGCGATCTGTGTGTAACAGCAGATCTGTGAGGATGTGAAACAGAATTAAGAACATTAATAACCACCAAATCCTGGCCGATCCTCTTAACGAAGCAACCGTGGCACTGTGCGTAAAAACCAACCGGCTTATTCCAACTTTGGAGATGCCTGTATAGTGTATAGAAGATGCTGGAGCAGCTGCAACACACAGCCAACTGTGAGCAACAAACAAAACTGACACTTTCTGCAAAATTTTGTGCTCTCTGCAGTTTCCCTTATGAACCAGTCTGTGTTCTGAAATATGAAGAAAAGACTTAAACACTGGGAAAAGATCCGCTTACTCAATTTCATGAAAAAGGCGGGCAAACCGCACTCAGCTGTCAAACTTTGTGGGCGTGTTAGCGCCGGCATGTGATTAACGCAAATTCTTTTGGGGATAGGGTGCTAAAACAGGGCAGACTGCGCATGCTAACTCTGTGCAAATCATGGTGCTATTGTTGGGTGCAGTCCATTCTTTGTGGATCTGGCCCATGGTTTTTGTTTAGATGCCTTAAATAAAGTCTGTGGTTAACAAAAGCCTTTTTTTTACATGTCTTTGCATATGTGGTTGGTAACAAGTGGCTAAATGACACTACGGAGGTTGTCAGGAACGATAAATGTCATCATAAACACGGTAACTAATCCACTCGTTAGTCCACCTTTACAGCCTCGTTGTTGACTTTAGCTTTACACTTGTGCTCTTGAAAACTCTTATAATCCAATCTTTTTAACTTGTAAACTTATGAATTCATAACCTGTAAATTTTCATGGTTACAGTCATAGTTTCATATAGTTTTTCATTCATAACTTAGCAAACTTTGTGGTGGTGAAGTTGAAGTCATGTGACAGTGGTCTAGCTATAGCTTTTCACTTCTGGTTATTAACGTTTAATATTAAACTTAAGAAACTGCTGCAGTGATGTTCATTTGAGAAGATCATCTTGCTGAACAAAACGTGTGGGTAAACTGAGTTTTCTAAATTTTAAACTAAAGAGTTTATTTCCTGTAAAAATCAAAAATCCATTGGAAAAATCCCATAGGGTTTAAGACCTGACATCACACTGTGTTGCATTATGGTCATGTTGGAACGTACAAAGGAAACAACTAATTGTGTTCATCTTTGTCATCGAGTGCAAGATAAAACGCTAAAAACATGGAAAAACAATGCGAAAAAGGGGCCCGCTCATTGTTCTGACGGCCCATTGTTCCAACGGCTCACTGTTCCGCCCGCATGTATGAGATGCACCAACGGGCCGGTGCTCTGACTATTTCTGCTACCTATCCAATGTGCTACTTTGCGGTTCTGGGCATGTGCAGTGGAAACTGGTTAAGTTTAGGCAAGCAATCACTGACAGTTATGATTAGGCATGTGAAATACATTTAATCATGCCTAAGAAATTTGGGGCTAGGGTCAGGGTTAGGGTTAGTAGGGTTAGGGTTAGGTTTCTCGGTTCACGCTACAGCAGCATTCTTCGACAAAGTAGCAGAAATCGACAGAACATCTCTCTGTTTATGTTCATCTTGAAAGGAATGAAGGAGGCAGTGAGCAATTGGATGTCTGTAATATTGGTGCATCTCACAACATGCGGGCGGAACAGTGAGCCATCGGAACAACGGGCCGTCGGAACAATGGTGTGGCACTGAGAAAAAGAGGATAAACTGGGACAAACTGGTAAAGGGATACAGAAACTGGTATTTGGAGAAGATGAGTTTGATAAATGGTTTGGATACCTATGAAGTTTCAAACAACCAGTGAGCCAATGATTCTGACCAATTAACATTACCTCTGCTAAACAGCGCTGATGTCTTTGTGTATGTACATTTGCAGTATGTGTTACTGCAATACTGTTTTATGCAATCAAGATAAATTTGATGTTTGTTTTTACACAGTTCCAGTTGCTTACTGTATTAATGTGAAGCTTTTAAACATGAAAATGTCATGCATACATCCACCTAACATTATTTATCACCGCAATTCTTGTTTAATTTCATTGGGGATACGGCTGAATGTGCGCTACTTTTATTTTTTCTGTGAGTGTTCCCTGTTTATACGACAGATACGTTTAAGTAGATCCATTATAAAGACAGAATCTGTAGATAGAAGGATCAGTGTTGAGGTAAGCAGGGGTAGCTCGTTAAGGGTTTGACAGTAAACAAAGTGGTGTATCAGTCAGGACACAGGGATGAAGATGAGGATAACTAACTCTTCTTTAAAAAGAAGATTAGGCATTGTGCTTCAGAACAATATGGGGCAGTATGGGTGAGTGCACCCTAAATTGTGAGCAACAGGATTTAGCATTTTTCTTTGAAGACATTAAAACTTCAAAAAGACGTTCAACAGTCAAAAAATTACTTCCTGTGCTTGGATTTACGCTGCACAAACCTTCATGGTCAGATGCATATATAGAGCTTGCTTGGACAGATTTCCTGTGCCCAAGCTTCAGCCTGTCTCCTTGCACTTGGCCTTCATCACAATGCACTTTGTCTATGTGGTTGTGAAACTTGGAGTAACCCTCTCCATTCCCATATCTGAACTGCACTTCATGTCCAACTCAGCTGTGACTCCCAGAACCACCTTCTGAATGTAGTAGCCAACTTCCCAAGAGGTGCACACGACTCATACATTCTACAAAACAGTTATATAGGTATGCATCTTGAACAAGGAGCTCCTGAAAATGCATGGCTTATTGGTATGCATCTGTGAGTAATTGTAAATTCCAGCAACAGTGGGCTGCTGTTCATGTCACCGAAATATCATTAGGAGATCGAGGATATGCCTTGGCCCACTGGTTAATGACACCACTCACCAACCCTCAGACTCACCAGGAGGTGTCATTCAATCAGCAGCACATATGTACTCGCTCTAACATCATGTACACCCTAGGACTTTTAAGAGGTCGCTGGATATGCTTGGACACAGCAGGTGGCAAGCTGTGCGTAAGAACAGAACAGCTGAGAAAGTGGATGTATTTCTGCAAAACATTATAGCTCATGCACCTCCTCAGCCAAATTTTAGTACACTTTTAAAACTTACAACACTCATGCATTAATTAATCTTTGGACATCTTTTCATCATTTTAGGTTTGTAGGATAATCATGGCCTGATGTGTCTTAAACAACATCACCATGAAACATGGTGTACCACTACCCCCTCAGTCACAGCAACAAGAAGATGTGTGTCCTCACCTTCTCCTGGGACTGGACAGAAGACTTGCTGTCCAATTTGGACAGTGATTAATTGCTTGATTTTATATAAAGGCTTCAAACTTTCAGTTTTATGCTGTGATTATTTCAAGATCACATATAAAATCAAGATAGATAGATACTTTAGATATATACTTTATTCATCCAAGAAATTCAGGTGTCCAGCAGCTCACATAGAAAAGGCATAGTACAGTAACAGAGAAGGTAACATAGAGTAACAAAGCTACAAAGGAAAAGTAGACATAAAACAGAATAAAAATACTGTCAAGGTTAAAGTGCTCAAATAAAAATAAGATAAAATTACTGTCAAGGTTTGCAACTGAGTCCAGAATTGCACAATTAATAGTATGGTAAAAAAGATTTAAGGATAAAAAGTAACAGTAGTTGTACATATGCAGGATAGTAGAATAAAAAGTACCGATACCTGTACATGTTCAAGGTATGGTAATACAAGTATCCATGTGCAAATTCACAGTAGTACAAACACAGAGTGACTTCAGCCACCCACCCTTAAGACCACTCAGTGGCTCAGTGGTGAACCTGAAGGGACAACTCCCTGCTGTGCGTGGATGCATTAAAGTGCCTGATGGCTCGAGGAACAACAGTGCACTGGAGCCGTGCTTGATGGAAATCAGTCTATTTCTAAAAACTGCTTCTCTGGCAGGCCCGCATGTTGTGGAGGTGGTGGTTGGTGTTACCCATGATGGATACCAGCTTGTTCAATGACCTCCTCTCTGCCACAGTCACTAGAGAATCCAGTTACACGCACAGCACTGAGCCGGCCTTTCTAACCAGCTTATCCAACTGCTTAGCATCCCCCACCCTCAGGTTACCTCCTTAGGATCTGACAGTGAAAAGGACACTGGCCACCATGGACTTGTTGAACATCTGCAGCATCTTGCTGCAGACATTTAATGACCTCCACCTCCTGTGGAAAAAGAGCTGGCTATGTCATTTCCTGTAGACAGCATCAGAGTTAGCAGACTAGTCCAGCTTGTCACAAGATGCACACCAAGGTTTTTGTAGGTCTGCAAAACCTCAGCAGTCCCCTGTGGAGCCCCTCTGCTACTCGTCACTGTCTCAGAGACACGGCCATGCAGTGTAACAAACCATGGCCTTCTCATCAGGTAGTAATCCAGGTCACAAGGGAGGCCATAAGCCATAATCTCTTAACAGCAGGAGCTGGATACCCTTCTGTTGCAATAGGTAAACTGCAGTCCGTCCAAGGCACATTCAAAGTGGGGTTTTAGAAAACAAAGGAGCAGCTTCATGTCTTCATGAGATTTGAGGAGCAGTGGGCAGCAAAAGCACCAACCAACTCCAGATTCTAAGCCAGTACCTCTGTCAAAGGTACTGACTGGAGATGGAGCTAGATACATGTTTTGACAGTAGGGGAAACCAGAGAACCTGGAGGAAATAACCTAACCCCTAACCCTAACCCACACGGGGAGAACATGCACAAAAAGGCCTTGCCCCAGCCAGAAATTAAACCCAGGACATTCTTGCTATGAGGCCACTGTGCTAACCACTAAGCCACCATGCCACCCATGGTTCCTTGGGCGTAGCATCCCCAATACAGCTCTGTTGTGATCATAATCAGGGGAGGAGGGGGATCAGTGACTGAGAGAGTAGTATGTGCTGAGGGGGGCATGGTAGTAGTGAGGACAGGGGTTTCTGTAGCTGTAACATCAGTGGCAGGGCAGACATTTGCTGTAGTGTCAAGCCGATGGAA
This sequence comes from Naso vlamingii, assembly GCA_029822935.1. Classification (NCBI taxonomy): domain Eukaryota; kingdom Metazoa; phylum Chordata; class Actinopteri; order Acanthuriformes; family Acanthuridae; genus Naso; species Naso vlamingii. The sequence goes on along the minus strand of JAPQLA010004550.1, from coordinate 7,956 downwards.
AAGGTTGAAACTCTTTGCCCTCTGAGATTGTGGCAAGTGCTGAAGCAATCTGCAAGAGTGTTTGGGTAAATTTCTCCGTGTTTTCCAGAACTGCATCTGAGATCAGACGGGGGGGCAGTTAAAAGGGACATGGGTGCATGGATGGATGGATGGCTGCAGAGGTATAAATGCTGCCAGGTTCCACCTCAGAGAAAGGTTGCCCCAGGGGGACACGATCTGTAAAATGATAAAAATCAAAACGTTATAGTGACCTTTTATTTTGAAGGGTGTTAATTATGCAATGTTTGATCTACACTGCAAAACAGACATTTAAATTTTGAAGATAAACTTTTGCAACACTTTTTAAACACATGTTGAAAAAAAACACTTATTCACAGAAACAGTCACCTGCCTGTAGGTTTTACACACCTTTGTTTTCATGTTGAGTGTGTTTTAATGTTCCATGGTTTCACAGCTACAGTTTTTATATCAAATATATTCTGAAAAACTGGCTTACCTTCTGATTCTGAGAAAGGACATAAAACCAGCAACACAGTGCCCAGGTCTGTGTCCAGGTGCTCTGTTGATGACACACTCCAGAGTGTCGTCTCTCTAACAATGGCCCCTATGCACTGGCCCAGCTATGATAACCCTAAGCAAACCTGTCCTCTTTCAGTGGTCTGCACCTACCTTCTGTTTTTAGCCATGTTTTTTTTTTGGCCACAAATATGAGATGAAACAATTTTTCTCCCTAACTTTGTCAGTTGCGCGTCCTTCTCTGTGTACAGCGTTAACCGAATGTGTTTTCATCCCATGCATTGTTTTTGTCTGTGGCTACACGTTCAGACAGAAGCAATGGTTAAGCATCTAATTTCTGCAGCAGTACCTCAACTTCAGAATCACTGAAAAAAATTTTCACACTTGAAATCTGATCTTCCATTCCAGTTAGCCTTCCGTTTGGGTATTTTAATTTCTCTAAACCACTTTCCTCCCTTTCCGACCCTGCAGTCTCATGCTCTTTGACGGAGAACAGCAGAGCATTTACTGATGTTAATACGGATCACCTGGCACATGCACGAAATTTAAGAGTAAAGTGGGATTGTAAATAATTCTGCAGTTTAAGAACACTTTATGAATGTGAGGTTGACTTTTCTTTAGATCTTTGAACAAAATTAAGAAAAATCAAAAAAAGATATTGGTGATTGAAGCCCAAAGAGTTTTTGAATATAGGCTAAATGCTAAAGGCTTATTTGTTTTTCTAGCATTTCAGTGACAAGTGTGTCCAATCTGTGTTTAACACTAGTGTCCTTTGGAAAAACCTCTTTTCAGTTTTCTCACGTTTCTCTGATGCAGCCTTATATGGGCAAAGTAAAATGTGTAATATGATATACTCACAGAACGGCAGTTACATCCAGAAACTAGTTCTTTTTGAATACGCTGGTCCACTCTCAGATGGGGGATCTACCCATGATCTCTACTCACTAGAGACTTTGTGGCTCTATTAAAAAAAATTCACTTGATTTCCTCCTTTGTTATCATTGGACAAGAGCAGTAAGCGCTTCTTTGGAGCCACATGCCATGTTAGAGCACTTGCAGAAAAAACTCATGATCATGATTCTTTATCATGACAGTCAGTCATTCTGCAATATTCAGGTGAGCAGCTTTTAATTAGTATGTATTTTAATAATCAATGATGCAAGGGTACACTTGTTTGTAAAAACATGAAGAGGCTTTGTACAGAGATGACACATGTTGGCAGACTGAACATGATTTTCAGCGAGATGGGGATGTGACGTTTGTTCAGAATTTATTAGTTCCTCAGCCAAAGAAGTCATATCGATGCTATTGAGAAGTGATGGCTCTGATAAAGATGACAGAGGCATTACATGTCTGACAGTGTTATCAGGCACCCACGTATATCCCATGTCAGTTGTTGGTGCCGACACTGGGCACAGAACTATCAAAGCATTTATGCTGTCACGCTACAACAGAAAATCACCTACCAATCCCCAGCTTTCCTCTGACAATCCCTAATATCAGTGTGTGCAGTGCACTGGGTTTTTGTGGGCCTTTACTCAGCAGACGGGTGTAATATCAACGTGGTGGGAGGATGGAAGAATACATGAGCTGTAACACTTTCTTTACCAGTAATTTCCCCCTGACAGCTGATAAGTAATTTTCATGTCCATTCTGAGGTGGACCAGAAGCTGCCATTAGGACAACGTATGATAACAACAACGGCTTCCCATCGTTAAACGACCTGCTCTCTTGTCCTCATTCCTCAAATCCATTTGACTGCCATTGACCACTTACTCTGTCATGGGAGCAGCCTAAATAATGAAAATCTGCTTAGTGTATAACATAATTGCAAAGCTGTAGAAATCTTATAACAGGTAAAGGTAGGCCTGCGTCTTTTTTCCATGTCTGCTGAGGTTGTATTTATCTTTATTTTTTTCATTTGGATCTTTGTTAGATCCTTCTGAAAAATCAACAAACATTTCAATTGCCATTTTGATGAATATATAGTGTGCATACTCGAGATAAAACATAGTGACTGCATTTGCTTCCATACCCAGAATTCGTAACTTGTCCTTAATCAGAAACTCTCTGAAAAAGAACAGGTAGAGAACTTAAGACTAGTAACAGTTACCGCAACTAAGGCAACTGTTCAGTAATTTCTGAAATTAAATCGAAGGTGGAAATGATGAATCTGGGACAAATGGAAGTCAAGGCTAGAATAGTTTAACACAATATCATCAAGACTTAAGGTATTAATAACATATCATCATCACTGGTTTTCAGTTATACAAGCTGGTGTCAAACATTGGTTTGACAATTTTATTGGGCTGTAACATTGAAATACAATTATTAAAAATGAAATGGAATGCAACATTATATGACCTTTGTTTAACTAGAAAGTCACAGTGAGACTAAAACCTCTTTTTAAGTGAAACCTAGTCAGGACAAGGTGAAATAACAGCATCAGGTACATAACAGCACAACAACAGCAAATTACAGCAGCAACTGTGAGTGCTACAACAACAACAACAACAAAACATTATGTAATACAGTTCATTTAATGCAATACTGATCTTTCCAGAATAGAGTTGTTGATATGGTGGATGTGAATGTGGGCTCACCTGTGTGTTTGCCTACCTGCCCAGAGAGAAGCCACACTCACCATGGAGAGATGCTAGAGCACTGGCCAACTCAGGATGTTTGAGGGGCAAGGGGGAAAATAGTAAATAGGGCACCAGAAAAAGTCATTGGGCATGTAACTGCATTTCGTCCATCATGTTATATCTACCATAGAGGCATCCAGGAGGGCACTCTGGTGTTTTTTCTTTCCTCTTCTATCATTACACCCCCTCCACAAGTCCGCCAGTGTGCCAGAGAGACTTTGGCATAAACTGGATTTTCAGCTGTATCTCACACTCATGTCTGCATTTAGGAGCCATCTACAAATGAATACCTTTTTGTTGACAGGAAAAGATTTCATTCAGTTATTCTTCACGTTGTTTGCGATGCAGACATGAAGCTGATTGATGTGGTGGCGAGGTGGTACAGGTCTGCCCATGATTTGTGCATCTTGAGAGAGAGCGCACTGAATAGGTGTCCAGGAAGGGTTGGCTCTCTGGCCTGATGCTTGTAGACAGCAGCTATGCTTACAAAAAAAAAAAAATCAATAAAAAAGATTGCTGATAGAAATGTTAAAATTACTGATGTAGATGTAGGCTACGTGATTTATTAAAGTTAAATTGCTGTGGAAGATCCTCCTGTCCCCAGGAATCGGTCTTTGTCAGTCACGTCTGTTTTCGTTAACACGCCATTTTGGTTGTACAGAGGAGGTAAACAACAGACAGCAGCTGCTCTCTCTCACAGAAGAATCGGTTTGGTAAAGTTGTTTTGAGTATCAAGATTGTCAAACTGAAATAGGAGTAGAAAAAGAAGCCAAAGCCACACCGAGACAAACTCAACAAGGATGTCAGGGATCGATATTTAGCTAAGTCGCCCTCTATCAATAACATGGATCCATACGAGCAAATGGCTGGAGAGCAGACGCTGCATTGCTCTGTCCTACTTTATCCCTGGATAACATCAACTTTCTTGTTTCCGGTATTAATATGTAACATTTTGCCTGTGAACAGTTTAGAAACTATAAATCCCAAAGTTCATTTCATTCATGGTTTGGAATAAGAAAAGCCATTCGATCCTGTCAGATGCCTTTTCCGCATCCATAGAGAAAACTAGTCTATCCTCAGAGGTTTTGGAGGAATCATGGATGAGGTGAAATAGTTTTCAGAGATTATCAGAGCCCTGTCTGCCTTTAATAAAGCCAATCTGATCGACATGAATTAAACTGGTGATGACTGTCTCTAGCCTTAGTGCTAGTACTTTGGATAGAACCTTAAATGAAACATTGAGCAAAGAGAGAGGTCTGTAGGAGCTTAAATATTGTTCATCCTTGCCCGGTTTTAAAAACACATTAATAGTGGCCACCTCCATAGAGTGGGGTAGCCTACCGTTTTCAAGTGACTCCTTAAGCATATTTGTGAGTGGATCCACCAGTATGGGCAGAAACTTCTTAAAAAATTCTGCAGGGAATCCATCTGGACCCGGTGCTTTCCCTATTTGAAGCTTATTTACAGCTTGTATAACTTCCTCCTTAGTTATTTCTGCATCCAATTGCCTTCTGTTGTCTTCACTTAGCTTAGAGACCGGGCAGTTATCAAAAAATCTCCTGCAAAGTAGGGGGTGTATGTCATCTTGTGATTTATAAAGGTCATAATAAAATTCTTCAAAGCACTTATTTATGCCAATAGGATCTGAGATAATTTCACCTTCTTTATTTTTAATGTTATGTATTGTTCTTGCATTTTCCTCCTTTCTGATTTGCCAACTAAGTAATTTGCCAGTTTTCTCTCGTTTTTCATAGTAGTGATATCTGGTTCTAGCCATGTCTGCCTCTGCCTTATGTGAGCACAGGTTACAGGATTCTAATCTCTTTTGTGTCAGTAAGTGAGTTATTTCAGTGTTTTTAGTCTGTGCATGTTCTTTTTCTAGCTTATGGATAGTTTGCTCCAGCCTAGTGATTTTACTATGCTTTTTTTTTCTTTTTTGGACAGCGAAAGAGATAGTCAGGCCTCTAGCATAGATTCCCATATTGCACTGTGTGAGGCTGAGTCTCTGTAGCATTCCAAAAAAGTTTTAATTTCGTTGCGTATGTACTCATTAAAGGTCTGATCGTTCAAAAGATGAGGCTTTAACCTCCATCTAAAGGGACCAGGAGGGCTGGGGGTGTTTTCAATACCCATCTTAAGGGGACAGTGGTCTGATAGCGTTGAAGCAAGATATGAGCATTCCACCATTTTCACACAGTATTCTGGATATGAGAAATAGGTCTATCCTAAAGTATGAGTCATGGACCTTAGAGTAGAAGGAATAATCTCTCTGGGTGGGGTTTTTAATTCTCCAGGCATCTACGAGGGAAAGGTCGTTCATACCTTCTCTCAGAGTTGAGGCAGCAGTTGTTAAGAAATGTGTAGAGCGGTCAGTAAAGGGATCTAAGACCAGGTTATAGTCTCCACCCACTATGCACTGGCCATGTACCTGTGTGAAGTCCAATAAGAGTTCTCTGAAGAACTGGGGATCATCAATATTAGGCCCATATAAACTAATTAAAGCGTAATGATTTTTATTAATATCACATTTTATTTTAACCAGATGGCCCTGGTCATCTTTATTTACTGAAAGTATATCACCTCATCTGTTGAAGAGGATAGCAACACCTCTTGATCTTGAATTGAATGAGCTGTAGAATGTTTTACCCACCAAGTTACATTTCAATTTCTCATGTTTATTATTTGTATTTGTATTATTTTCAATATCACATTTATGGCTTTTGAGGTAATTTAAGATCTTTTTCCGCTTTTTAGGATTATTTATGCCCTTAAGGTTGAATGTAATCATAGTTAGTTTATTCACTGATCCATTGTTTGAAAGGTAAGTTTACTTGCTCTGTCTGGTATCCCATCCCCTCCACAAACAAACAGATAAACAAACAAAACACAAAAACAAACATAATAAACCAATTGCACCATTAAAAAGTGACACAGCTTGGCCTGCTTAGGTCTAAAGATCCGATATGTCTGGGGGAGATGGAGGGAGGAAAGAGAATTCATTTGCATTAAGCCATTTTAATGCACATACAAAGAGAGTAAGTAAATAATGAGGATGTAAGTTAATTCTAATTAACAAAAAATAATGTTTCAACTTAGACTGTTATTCATTACGTTCCATATTTTACACCCCCCCCCCCCCTTTTTTCTGTCTCCACCCCATCCCCTACCCTCGTCCTCTCTCCTCTATTCCACTGCTTTTGCGACAGTTATCGTAACTTACGTCCCTAAATGAAATGTTGAATTGCGACATCAGTATACGGCAAACATAGTAGCATGTGCTGCAGTCCCAGTGGTTAGTCAAACAAACTCAGAAACACCAGCTTAAAAAAAAAATCTTCAGAATAACAGAGTTTTAACATAATTGCTGGGAATAAAAGTAGGAACAACTTATATTGTTAAACATATTCAGGCTGTCACGAGAGGATTCAAGAGGTCACCCCGGCAGTCAGTAAATATTATTGGGCTAGCATTGGGGTGTAGTGATAGCCTGACAACTTATGAAGAGTCAGCGGAGTTCATTGAGAAAGGTTGCAACCTCTAACCATGGAGTATTTGCACCCCCATTCCTGCAGCTGCTTCTTTAGCGGATTGTACTGCTTACGTTTCTCCGAGAGCTCGGCGCTGAAGTCTGGGTAGATGTGGACCCGTCTCCCATTATACAGCAGCTCCTTCTTGTCTCGGGAGAGCTTCATTATTTTGGATTTGTCCTGAAGGTAGAGGAATCTGACCAGGATCGGTCTTGGTCTGGCTCTGGAGTTTTCTCTAAGAAAGGTGGGATTGCGATGACAATTCTGAATAACTGGTGGAGTTGGAAAGTTCTCTACGCCAAGCAGCTGAGGGATCAGTCGGTGCATGAACCCACGGATATCATCGCCCTCAGCCTTCTCGAGAATGGAGATGAATCGCAGGTTGTAGGCTCGGCTCCGGTTCTCGGCGTCCTCCGCTCATTCCTTCAGGTGAGCTTGATCCTTCTCCAGCTTTCTGGCGAGAGTGAGCAGTGATTGAATTTCGTCCTCGTTGGAGCTCACTCTCTGTTCCAGCTCGTTAACATGGTCTCCCAGTGTGGTCATTGAGTTTTCTATTTTATTAAGACTCGTCTTGATATTTTCAAGCTTCGAGTCCATATGCGACATCATTTCAAGCTTGATTTGCTGCATTCCCTCCCAGATAGTTTGAGGGTAAATGTTCTGCTGCTCCATTGTGAGGCCCGTATGGCTGGTCAGCTTTCTCAATCACAGCGTGGGAAATCGTTTAGTCCAGTACTTTGTGAGTTTGCTGTATTAAAGTTACTTCTTCTGTGTTTTCCCGAGAAAGCAGATTCTTTCAGATGGCAGTGGATTAGTTTTCAGTTATGAATATAGCGGACTTTAGACAAATATGTGCAGCTGCGTGTTTTTCACCTGCTCACGCCACAGCGGCCATCTTTCAACCCCCAGTGAACTTTGGGACTAAGTTTATAAACATAGTTAAAACATTATACAGAGCCCCCAAAGCTCAAATTGCTACAAACAGAGTGCTATCTAGACAAACTGATCTTAAGAGGGGCACGAGGCAGGGGTGCCCACTATCCCCCTCACTGTTCGCTCTGGCAATCGAACCATTAGCGGTGGCCATTCATTCAAACTCAAATATTAGTGGGATTCGAGTTGGAAAAACAGAACACAAGTTCTCACTTTATGCTGACGACTTATTAATTTATATTTCTAACCCTAATAGAGCTGTGCCTCAAATGTGTGAAATATTAAATGAGTATAGTAAACTGTCTGGGTATAAGTTGAATTTTGGGAAGAGTGAA
>JAPQLA010004511.1:0-14294 GCA_029822935.1 Naso vlamingii | reverse complement strand
TCCTCCACTCTATCATGAACTGTATTCCTGCTGTCATCAATTTCATCATTATTTTACCAGAAATAACTACAAACTGAAGGACTATCTTTATAAACAACCCACTAATCCTGACTATATTTTACTTGCATGTACATTAATCTGCTATTTTGAGGAATCTTCTTTTTTTCCCTCTTATCTCTCCTTGTCTTTTTACGCTTTCAGTAATTTTAGTTTTCTCTTTTTATTTTTAATGGACTCATGTAATGTAATCTGTGTACTAGGGAGTGCCCAGTTAAACCCCTTTAAGGGTTTTTTGCACCTCTCCATCACTTCTCTTATTGTCTATGTGTATGTTAATCTCTATTATCTGTACATGTGTAAACCAATGAGACAAAACAAAAATCACCACAATTTAAACACCCAGCAGCTGCTGTATTAGTTCTTCCCAGTGTTGTTTCATACAAAATTTCCTGTCAGCTTTTTTATTTGCACAGGCACTCAGTTCTCCCAACTGAAGTAATTTTCCTCAGTTTAATTCATTACAGCAGCCGACATTTCTAAAGATGCTAGTATGTAAATTCATTCAATTAAACGTCGACATGATCAAATAAATGTTCCAATATGTGATAGCAAAAATAATCAAAGTAGCTTTGTAGGTTCAAATGTAATTATACAGCCTTCATTTCATGCTCATGATGTTGTCACCTCTCAAAGACAGGCAAAGGTTGATATCTGACGCCTGGCCGTTTGGCTTTGTACACGACCGCTGCACTGATCATGGCAACAGCTGCAAGAAGACATCCAGCCACGAACACCAGGTTCAGGTTCAGGTTCATCACTGAAGAAAAGAGAAGCATTATTTGAATTCACTCTCCAGCAAAGCAGGTGTGCTATTAAGAAAACACTTCCTGTCGTCATACCTGGGCTTGGAGTTAGCTCTGCTGATCTCCTTAAGCGCAAGGGACCCTGGGAAATGAGGTGCCTTTCACTCTGGGTGACAGCCTCCCTCTTCCTGCGGTGATGATGGTGGTGGTGGTCATCTGGCCATGTGGAGTTCATGCATCCCTTTGAGCACCTGGTGTTGGGATCCCCTGCCTCACATATCAGGACTGAACAACTGATGTACACCTGCGCACAAAGGTACATGATGTCATTATATTGAGCTGTCCGTATGTGTGTATTTGCTGTGTATTTTTGTTATGTAATGCGGTTTTTGCTTGAATGTTTGTTGTTGTAGTTTTGTTTATAGGACCCCCTTGAAATGAGATCAATCACTCTCCTTTTAGGCCTCTTGCTGTAGTGTAATCACATAACCAATTTTTCACCTGGTCATGCAAGCCGATAAACTTGAAGGCCTCCATGCTGAACCTGAACTGTCTCTGGTGGGCGGGGCTATAGGTTTCAATAGTCGAGTCCACTTTACACCTAGACGGAGCAAAACACAGAAAGAAAATATTAGATGGATGGAGTTGGTCTCAGAAAACATTCAGTAACAAACAAGCGTTCACACTTTCATGCACAGCCAGACAAATGATACTTGCTACTTCCTCTCTTGCCACTAGAGGGTGTGTTTCTGCCTACCCATTTTCAATGATGGAGTAGGTTGGTTTGTAGTTGGGGTTGTCATATGGTGCAGCTCTGCAGGATTCCACAAACAGCTCAGTGTTGTTGATGGAAGACGAGGCCTCGATCTGCATGAAGATCCTGCTCCCTAAATCATACTCCAGAGGGTATGAATTTGGATCGATCTTGGACCGGTACTGGTTGTTAGGATAGAACTCAAACTCGTACGTGAATGTGCCGAAGCCCTTCTCCCACACTGTGACATTCTTCCTGTGTGCTGTGAAGCCCAGTGTAATGTTTCCCTGTTTGGGGTACTGGCAGTAGAACTGCACCTCCAGGAGGTGCTTCCTGGTGATCAGGTCATTGCTGTCTTCAACCGTGGTGATTTCATTCTTGAACATTAGGTTGTCATCATCTTCCTGTAGAATAAAAGGTTATATATTCAGTCCTCACACTATAGTAACGGAGAGAGGACAAAAGCGGGTAATGGAGCAAGTGACCCTGCGTTACCTCAATCTGGGTGCCACAAGCATTGAGGGGGAAGACAGCGAAGAAGTGAGTGCTGTTAGAGTGGAGGCTGCAGACCGTGTTGGTGGAGTCAATAAGTCGCAAATGATCCTCATGGAATCCAGACAGTGAAGATCTCTCAACCTCTACTCTCATTGTGGACTCCGTACAAATCACATAGGATTCAACTGAAGCAAAAGATATAAAGTCAAAAACCATTATACATATTATGCTTCTTGTTTATACATATATATATATAAATATATTGCAAAATGTAGTGGAATGTATAGAAAATATTATATTTTGTCTTCGTCTCTCAGGGCCGCTCTCTGTTCGGATTTTGTCAGGGCAGATCATCTGCTTCCATTTGTCAAATTCAAACATGGCCTCGCCAAACCTGACATTGGCCCCACCAGACCCCGCATGAAAATCTGAATTTATTATTGGCATATGTCATTTTGCTTGGGCTCTTTTATGGCGGCACACCTGTAACTTAGAAACTTCAGTAACCCCAAGCTGGAAGTCCAAGATGGCCGCTCTGTGCATCAGTAGTGGAAAAACTGTACATTAAACTGTTCATTAGCCAATAAGTCTTGTTTATGTCTCGTTAAATCAGTCATATTGACACTATTGCTCAATTTTAATCTGTGGACATCTCACATGCAAACTATCACGCAGTTAGTTGTTATCCACTGGTATGAGCTGACAGTGCTAACAACAACAACAACAACAACAACAATAACTAACGATAGGGCTAAAGTTAGACTTCTTCCCGTTGGCTACTGTTCATATTCATTGGAAAGAGGAATATTCTTTTTTTTATACCATTTAAAGTGTAATGCTAATCTCAATCTTTATCACACAACTGTTGCAGAATAAATCTTTAAATATGTATTTAGAAAGACTACACACCCGATCGTTACATAAGCGACGTCTTAACGATGTTTTACAGAACCACTTTACTCTCTTTTTGCTTAGCTGCAGCTCTCAACATGCCCGTGGTTGTAATGATTTTACCTCTTTTAATCCATTTTTCTTCGTTCTAAAGGAGCTAAAGAAACTTTGCTACAGCTAGAGTCATGTTAGTGTTGGTGACATATAATATTCGAGATGAGAGACGTAGTTCCCTAAGCGGTTTCACAAAAACTAAGTGGTACTTAACTTTCTTCACGACAAACTGCGATTCTATTTCATCCCTCCTGACCACCAGAGGCGGTGCTTCAAGCACTGGATATCCCTGTCTTGCGCATGCACGGGTCGAGTAACTATACCAACAAAGTCACCTGGGACCCTCACGTGACCCAAGATGATAAGTTCCGGTGTCACCTGAGGATTGGTTCCTTTTCATCTTCTCTCACGCACGTGTGGTTGCATTGGATTGTATGTGGAGGAGCACCATTCTCTTTTCCCAGTGTCATCAGCAGATGACACTGCGGATGGTCGTTCGCCCTCCAGAGGCTGTGACATATCGGCGGTGCGGTGCTCAGCGTGGAAGAGCGATAAGGAGGAAGGTAACGGCAGCGGTTGTGCAGCAGTGTTTACGCTCACGCCGGCCTCCGTTGGAGTTGTGACTAAGACTAACTATTTCTAAATTGTTTGTATTGTTTTTTTGTGCAGCCAGAGCTGTTGTTTTTGGTTATTGCCGTTCGCGGCGTTTTTGAAAAAAAGAAGACCCAGTCACTGTGGGTAGCGGCGTTCACGCTCACACCCAGGTGCCGCGATTTGGCTTGGTTAGAGCGAGTTGGTTATCGCAATTGACTGTCGCTTTCGTTTGATTATCGGCCGCAGTGCTCTCGCTCAAGCCGACTTTGGTTTGGATATTGATAATAGCAGCAGTGTGTCCGCTCTGTCTTCTTTTTTTTTTTTTTTTTCATTAATTACTGGCTGCAGTGCTCCCGCTCACGCAGGTTTTGGTTTGCGTGTTGAGCCTAGCGGCAGCATTCCCGCTCATGCTAGTGGCTGTTCAGTGACTCCTGGTGAAGGCTGCGTTTTCGCTCCCTCTCCCGGTGTCCCCAGGATGTCGCACCGGTGTGCCAATTGTATGACCCCTCTGGAGCTGGAGGATGGGCACGATCTCTGCCCCCCCTGCCTGGATGTAGGTCACCTCAGGGACGCCCTCTCGGAAGACCCCTGCATGAATTGCAGATGTATGCTGTGGGCGGTGCGCGTGGCCAGGTTGAAGGACGCGGAGCAGTGAGCAGGATTGGAGAGTCTGTCCCTGGGCTCAGAATCCCTCCCGGCAGGACAGCCTGGCAGGATGAAGCACCAGGCCAGTGATGCTGGGGGGGCCCCGCAAGGAGGACCAAAGGGGGCAAGCTCGCTGCAAAGGTGCAGCAGCTGTCGGTGGAGCTGGGCCAGATGAAAGAGCTCCTCATGGCCCTCCAACCAGGGGCCCGCGGACAGGGAACCCCGGCGCAGCAGGGGCCAGCCGAGGATGACGCCCTCTCTATCGCGGCATCCGTGAACCTGTTTGGGGAGTCGGTGGAAGAGGCTCCTTCACAGGCTTCAGAGTCCCTCTCACAGGCCTCCTCCAGGGGCTCGTCTCGAGGGTCGGAGGATACCTCAATGGGAACCATAGTCAAAGGGGCCCTGACACGCCTCCAGCTGGACGTGCCACAGGAAGGCCCTGTTGCAGCCAGTGCTTTTTTCAGGCGACAGCAGGCTCCGTCGACCTTTGCGGTTCCCCCGTCGGAGGATTACATCAAGGAGCTGCACGCCTGCTGGAGGGATTCAAAGGCGTTCTCTCACTCCACCTCAGACGCCAGGGCGTTGGCGGCGATGCAGGATGCGGCTAAGTATGGGCTTGGACGCATGCCCGCAGTGGAGCCAGCCATCGCTTCGCTGATAGTGCCTCCGGATGAGACGCGCCGACAAGACGCCAGGTGCCCGCGGCCCCAGTGTAGGGTCACTGATGATCTCCTGGTCAAGGCGTATGATGCGGGGGCACGGATGGGCCGCATTGGTAATTCGCTTTCCCATCTTATGCTGGCCCTTTCAGCGTCCCTCCAGCAGGGGACGCCGGACACACTCGTCTCCAGCTTCAGTGATGCCTCTCTCCAAGCTTTCGCCCTTATGACCAGGGAGCTGGGACGGTTGATGTCCACTCTGGTCCAGGCCCGCCGTCAGGTGTGGCTGGCACAGTCTCTGCTGACGGACACGTGCTGGAGGGTTCTCCGCTTGGTGCCTCTGGAGCCAGGTGAGCTGTTCGGTCCTGCGGCAATGGAGGCTTTGGAACGCACGGCGCAGGCGGGACGGACCCGTCAGCAGCTGGCGGGTCTGCAGAGGAACACGTCGGCCCTAGGCAGGCCACGGACCTCCACGCCTGCCCCCCGGCACCGCCCCCGGACTCCAGCGGACGCGGTGAGTCACCAGCAGGCCCCGCAGCAGTTGTTTTGGGCCTTTCGAGCTGACGTAATTTAACTCTGTCAATTGACTACTGTACAAAATTTTTCCAAAATAAGGTCCAATGGACCGAAAGACGTAGGGCAGGACTAAGGCACTCTATGGCTTATTGTAACCGGAACTTGGGTATGATGTCAGTCCGAGCTCCAAAATCCAACTTCTGAAGTAATAGGAACGCACTGTTCAATAACACTAGCTGTGATAGCTTTCATTAGCAAACGTTAGCTTCTCCATCTGATATTAGCTAACGTTAGCTTTGATAGTAGACATTGGCTAACATTAGCCTTGATAGTGATCATTAGCTTTGATAGCTGACATTACCTAAGGTTAACATTTGTTTCAGCACGCCTCATTGTTAAGTTCAACCCAGCTACATGCAACAACTCAAGCCACCTGCCGCTTGGGAGTTCAAGGTGAACTTCTTGAAGCCAATGACATATGCCAGGTGGACATTCATGTCTACTGGTCTAGCCCCATACAAGTTGCACTAAAACTTACCTAGTGTCTTCACAACGTCCACTATAACACATCTCATCTCGGACTGATAGATGCCAGACCTGGAAAGCATCAGTGAACACTGATTCAGCACTTTAAATAGAGTAGCTTAATACCTGTTGCTCATTCAGTAAAGCTAACCTTTAGAAGATATCTCTGCAACACAATACATAGACATGTTCAATATAATGTCAGAAATGTTAGCTCTGGCCATGTTGTACACATTTTATCTTAATCTGTCAGAATCTAACTGTTTGGTAATTTAAACTTTTTAATCATCAGTTGTGAATCCCTTTCAGTTGTGGCAGCTTAATCAGTTCCTTTTAGTGCTGTCAAAGTTAACGCGTTAATGATGCGTTAATGCAAATTAATTTTAATGCCATTATTTTTTTTAACACACGATTAACGCATGCACGTTCTATCAATGCATTGCAATTAGCCTGCTTTTTTCCTAATAAAACCCCAACTTGCACATGGCTAATTTGCATATAAGCTAGCACAGAGTGCTAAATCAAATATATATCACAGTATTTTCATTGATTTGGATTGCTGCAATATTAACAAACATATGTTGCATAAAGCAAGTATATTTTTTAATATTTTTTTTATTTTTAGGTTTTTTTTTTAGTTTTTATTAACTGACAATTTAAAAAGGTGCAATTAATTTGCAATTAATCCAATTTAATTATGGAAATCATGTGATTAATCGCAATTAAAATTTTAATCGATTGACAGCACTAGATCCTTTGTTTGTTCATAGCTTTTTTAATCTTAGGTGTCTCAACATGATCATTGCCCTGTACTGTGTTATTTTATAAATCACTAAACACAGTGTGACTCACTGTGAGGTTGGAACGTTGTGGTGATGGTTATGGTGATTCTGTGTGGATTGAACGATGGTAGCAGCAGACCTGCACAATGTGTGAAAAGTTAAATCATGATTTTACACATAAAAATTTTGTCATGAAATAAATGAACACTTGGCTCACCCTGTCACTGATTCAACAGCAAAGCAGACTGGGTAATGGTCTCCCAGGTCTTCTGAAGTCGGCGTCCACCTGATGACAAACTCGTCATGTGTGTTTCTGTGTGTGCTGATATTCAGCGGCCCACTGATGATCATATCATGTATTCTGTATGACAACAACACAAAGACACCAGAGATTTCCTTGTTAATGTTGGGCTTATCTTGCTCACTAAAGTGACGGGAAAGTTTGTTGCCACACTGATCATGTTGGTTCTTACGTACGTTGCGTATGCAGCTTGTGCTTTGACTCGGATCTCCACTTCTCTGTTGACCTGTGCTTGAATGTGTGCTTCATTTTCAGGTGTTGGGTACACAAATTTTGGCAAGTATTGTCCCTCCTGACATGAAGGAGCATCAGGGTCCACTGAAGTCAATAAAACAGATCAATTTAAATTCCTGATGCAATAAAAGATCAATATTTACTTTGGGGTTGTGGGGAAAAGCTAAAAGTACTTTACTGGTCACATATACAATGTACAGTGAAATTTGATCCATGCATTTATCCCAACCTAAGGAGCATTCTTCATATTGAGATTTTTAATTACTGTTTTAGTTTTGTTCCCGTTTTTCTATTGTACCTATTAGTCAGAACCAGCTCCATCTGAGCCAATATCTTGGTTAAGGGTGCTGACTGGAGATGGACCTAACATACATGCTTTGATTGTGGGGGAAACCAGAGCACTCGGAAGAAACGAACACGGGGAGAACACGCAAACTCCACACAGAAAGGCCCTGCCCCAGAAGGAAATTGACCCCAGGATGATCTTGCTATGAGGCAACAATGTTAACTGCTGGGCCACCATGCTGCCCCAGGGGGCTACTCTTATGCTACCAAATGGAAAAGAAATAAAGGGATCAGTGTTTCTCCACCAGAAATCCTCACAAAGCTAAGACTGTTTTACTTCAGGGCAACCAGGGCAGTGCCGCAGCAAGGTGTTTTCTCAGTGACTGGTTAAGCACACTTTTTTGGGAGTCTGATTGATATGTATGCTGCCATTCTGTGTAATCTTTCAGCTGGTTGCTTTGTAATCCTGCACCATAAAGATGACATGAGAGCTTAGAGAAGGACCACTGTGGAAAAAAGTCAAGCGACAAGTGGACAGAGTGGATCCCCTTGTTTTCTCTCGATAGCGAAAACTAGCAGGGAGATGGCGGTTATTAAGTTATTTGTTTTTGTCCAAATAAATGAACTAAATGCCAGAAGCGTGGCGAAGAGTCGCATACCACGCAAACCACAGCTGACAAACTGGAAGGATGCCAGGACGTTGCCGAGGCAGTGGACCAGAGATCAGTGAGTTTAGGCTGTGTGTTGTGGATGCATGGGAAGTAACACACGTAAGACATGCATCACACAGTCTGGCAGCCAAGTCCCTTTTGTATTAACTCTCAAGTGAAAGTATGTGCACCCACGGAAGCTCTGAAGCCTAGACGTAAGAGCATGTTAAATGTTATGCACAAGTTTCCAGGGTGGTGTGTGGCTGCAACTGGCGTGTTAAAAATCTGGTCAAACAGTTATGAACACATAAAATCCGACTTACCAAGTAAAGAGAACTGCAAAGGTAGTTTACTGAGAGGAGAAGTGGTGGCGTGCTGCTGTGTCGTGGTGTACTCAGAGTTGGTTGTAGTAGACACTTGAGTGGTTGTAGAAGGCAACCACTGTGGGGCAGTGGTTGTTGTTGCAGATGTGGTTGGTACAGTGGCTGTTGTTGATGTGGTTGGTACGGTGGCTGTTGTTGTTGATGTGATTGGTACAGTGGCTGTTGTTGATGTGGTTGGTACGGTGGCTGTTGTTGTTGATGTGGTTGGTTCAGTGGCTGTTGTTGTTGATGTGGTTGGTACGGTGGTTGTGTTTGGTACGGTGGTATGTGCAGTGGTTGTGGTTGTTGTTGTGGTTGTATCTTGCCACCACCCCCAGGTAGCAGCTGTAGGCACAGGGCTGGTTTGGTGTTGGGGAGGTGTGTTTGTTTGATATGGCATGCCCGCCTGTCGTTTTCTCCTCACAGGCAGTGGAGCCCCGGAGGTTTGTGATCCGTCACTGTAGCCCAGAGTGATGCTGTTCTGCGGGAAGTCCTCCACCACCATCTCAAAGCCATGAACATAGGGACTGGCATTGTAGGAGAGGTAGTGTAGTGTGCAAGAATCCTAACAAGGTGAACATTTAGAAGTTACACGATGCAAAGCATTTATCTGGTTGTATAAAGGGTATTAAGAGACTGATTTACAGCTAACCTGATCTAAGTGGAAGCCTGAATGTCTGCTGCATGCGTAACACTCATTGCTATTGAAATTTCCATATCTGCATCGAACTCTGTCACCATCAGGATCGAAGGATATCAGCTTGTATGTTCGTGGGCAGTTTTGAGGCACTCTTGAATCAACACATGAAAAGTTAGTGAGAGCTATGTCTGGAAAAACAGCAAGAAATAATAAGCAGAGGTAATACAAAGCCAGTGACATGCTGGTGGTGCTGGTAGTGTCGCTGAGATTTGAACATGTCAGATATAGAATCACAAATAGTTTAAGTAAATTTAAAAAATATTTTATTGTTTATTTGGGTTAAAAAAAAAAAACAACCTATTTTTTTGGTGAAGACTTTGGCTCTTACCAAAAAATAGCAATAATTTTGTTTTTCCACTTTTTCTAATATACATGTTTTGCCCTAAACACTGAAGGTAGAATAAAGGTAAAATAAGTGAACACCCTTATAATCTAGTGAGGAAAAAATTTTAAGCGACAAAATGAAAAGAATAATCCCAATGGCATGTTTTTGTTTTGGAGATGTCTGCTGTTAATCATCCCTGTAAAATTGTTGCAAAATTGTTTTGCTGCCAATTAATTTTACTGTGTTTGTTTGTTTGGTTTTTTGACTTTCGTGGTAATGTCTTTTTGTTGCTGCAGAGTAGGACATTTTTAAAATTTCTTACAAAAAATGTTTAAGGTTAGCGTAACTGTTTCATGGCAACTGTAGGAAACTTACCGCAGGAAAGGTAGAATGGCAATGTCTGGGGATCTGTTTGGGTTTCCAGTGTCAGATCTTGTTCTCAAATCCACAGAAGTCAGAAGTCTCCAACTATGATCTGAGTTATGGGTTCGGATCCAACAGCAGCTCGCTGCCCTGGTATGTGTGGAAAAGACACTCTTAAATGAATAACATGAATAACATGATGCTTCATAAACTGTACTTGATAAATACATGTTGAGTAGAGAATTTAAGTAAAGCAAAAAGCTCACCTCATTTCAAAAGGTTTGTCACTCGGGACGTTTCTTGTATCGACTGTTTCAGTTTCACACCATTGGTTGTTGTATTTTGGTGCATTGACACTCTTGTCAAGCACGCCTCTCTGTTTTTTGGCACTGTAGCCACAGTTGCCAGAGTTACACCGCCAGTAGAGGGAGTACTGACACCCATCAAAAGTTGCTCTGTTGCGAATGTCCACCTGTGGAAAAAGATTGGATTAAGCAAACTGTGCAGTTAGAAACGGTTTCTCCGCTGAAGATCATTTTTACTAGTATTTTTGTAAACACACCAGTTATCTCACTCTGTTATACTATCCATTTCTTAGTCTTAAGTGTGGTCAAAATATAAAAAATAAACTCTGTATAATCAAGAAATTATCAAGTTCTTTCTTATTTGCAGAGAGAGCAGGAATGCAAGCAGGATTTTTAAAAAAGAACAAATTTACAGGTAATCCTGCTTTCAGTTCTACTCTCAGACTTGTAGAAATGTGTACGGACAGTTACTGTACAGGCTGCATTTAAGCTGCTGCATGAGATACATCTACTGTGGCTACAACAAATTACACAACTCCCACCAAAAATGGAAAATAACTCCTCTGTATGAACTGTTCTGAGAGTGTGATATTTATCAATAAAGCCATGGCTGAGTGATAATTATAATTAATTACATTTTGTAGCTGTTTCCACTGCACTCAAACACACTTTTCCGAGATAAAAATAATTTATTTATTTTATTTTATTCTTTTAACAAAAAATAGAATTAATAGATAGCAAAATAGTAAGAATAATAATCTGAATAATAAATCAATTTAGAATAAAAACAGAAACAATGAATTAATAAGATCGACAATTCCCCAAAAATGAAAAATGTTGCCACATAAAGGGAAAACATTTTCTTTCATTAGTCATAATGTATGCTGCATATCATTTAAAATACCGTAACGAACCCTGAATGTTCCATCGGGATTTTTTCCTTTGAAGGTGAAGGTTGAACTTCCCCCAAAAAAATGTGATGCCGATGCCACCGCGAGCAGCTGAAGCAGGAGCAGCAGTGTGAAAGCCATGATGCCTCAGAGTCACTCCTGCCTCCCACATCGACCTGTAGCATCTTTATATACGCTGGCAGGATGGCCAGAGAAGCTGCTTACAGCCCTCCCATGTTGAAGTTGGTATGCACACTATGTTTCAGCACAATAGACCAGCCCTGTAACTGGTTTTAGTAAAAACAAAACAGACAAGATTGCAAACATTCTACACTGTCATCCATAAAACACACTAACGAAACTTTACTAATGTCAGGAAACTGAAACCTAAGCTTTAATATAGTGTGTATGATTTTTTTCGCTGTATATTGTCTGTTAATCTCATTAATCACACTGAAGACAGTTTAAACTGACATGATGGCATTGACAGGTGAGTGAATAACTTATTAAGCAAAAATCCACATTTGTTTTAATCTGGCTCTAAGAAGTGAGTTCGGGAAAAATGTCAAAAATGAAATTTTACGTCACTAAATTGTTTAAATGAGAAACTTTAGTGAATTAAAACCTCATTGATACTATTCTTTTTAATAACAGGCTTTTTTTCAACTTCTCTCATCACATCTGATGAGATGTGATGACTGATGATCTTGTGCAGTCACCGCAGAGGTATTATGCTTTTTGTTTCTGTTTTTCAGCATCACGCATATGCACGCATATCATGTACAGGAACTTTTAACACTGAGCTCCTGCAGGCAGTGCTCCCGGTCAGATGTGAGCAGCTGTACAATACACTGTTGTGTGACTGTCAGTGTGAGGGTAAATTCTCCATATTGATTTAAATAGCTCAGGTGGGTTTATATGTCAGTATTTTTATTTTCATTTGGCGTTCCCACCATTCATACGTAAACACATGGCTTGTTTTGTATATGGTTTATATGTGAACCTGCTCAGTAATGTGAGGCAGCTGCAGTGTTGGCTGGAGACCCCGTTGTAATACATTCCAACACACAATTTATGTACACTGGCAAAGGGTGTTTTATTGTAAATAACTAAATATTACATTCACCCCTGAGGATTAACAAAATGTCTTAACCTTTATTACATTTATACCTGCATAAATGTTTAAGAAATCAAAATAAAAAGTTATTGTTTAGAAAAAATTCTCTACGAGGTTTCCAGTCAAGATCTATTCTCGGTGTTTAGGTCTGAGTATTTGACTGATGTAGTAATTGTCTAAGAAAAGTTTTGCCAAACTTCTCCATGCCAGTGACCTCCAACCTAACACAAGCTGTGAGTGAGTGTGAGTTTTTCTTTTTGTTTTGGTGTGAAATTACTCAAAAATGCCATCAAAAAGGGTAGATTTACCACAGAGGTGTGTGCATTTTGATCATAGTGCAGGGTGACAGTTAAAGCCAGTAAAGACAAAAGCGACTGGGTCTATTCAGGTTTAAAACAAACAAACATCAGCATGAACTTTTGAAAAGCTCTTGTGAAATCAAACCATCTACTTGGTTTGTTTAAAGGGATTTGCAGTCCAGTCATTGTTCTTCAACTTTTGAATTTCAGTAGTGTTTCAGGTAACAATACTGTACTGAATACGCACTGTCAGTCACTTGACAAGATGAATCTACAAGGACATTTTGCTAACATACCTCTGATTGCGGTGGTGATCCAGTGTGCTTATGCAAGCAGTAAAAGTTGAGAAACCTGAATGTAGCAGATGAGGCCACGAAAAGTTCAAATTCACCTGTAATATCTAAGACTGCTGTTGCACACTGAAGGTGAATCAAAGCGTTCAATCTTGTCTGACAAACACTGGTTTTTTATCATTGGTAATGATCAGTTCAAAAGAAGGTGGTAGATGAAATTGAGAAGCAGGAACCACGATTGTGATTTTACACAGACACTGATTTAGTGACTATCTAAAAGAAAAATCACATATCTGTGATCAAAAGTCAAACAAATCTCCTCTGAAGGTAATTCAGTTGTTCCGTAATCTTAAATAACTGACATTTTTCTCAAAGTCAGCAAGGACCAAACAGGAGACACTGAAATTTGTAATTACGTTGGATAATTTGGCTTCATATTGGCTGGTCTGTTTTCGTAATTAAGTAACTGTTTGCATATTGACTTAGTGAGGCCACAGTATGTCGGATCATGAAATGCTTCCACAAACCTCCCTCACAGAACGCTTCCTGATGAAGCTGAAGCACGAAGTCTGAGTTACCCTGATATGTAATTGTTGTTATACATGTTGTGTTGTTGTCCACATGCCCAGGAGATGATTGTTGAATTTAGGAAGAGGAAAGTAACGACACCCACCTGTCTACATCGGTGGAGGTGAGGTGAAGTGGGTTAGCAGTTTTCACGGGTAACCTATCATGGTCATCACACATCACCACCCTGGCTCTGCTCTTCGCATCAAACAAAGGATGGGCGATGCCAGTCAAACGAGTGTGTGAGAATGTGAGAAGAATACTGAAGAATACTTTCAGTTTCACTATGAACCATGTGTCCACACCTGCATGACTGTCGATTGTTTTGGTGATAAAGTAATAAACAAAGACAAGAAAAGAACACATCAGATCCTTTTTATTTGTCCTCTCATGGCACAAGACTTGTTTTTGAATTGTTTCGTGTTTGTGCAAACTAAATTTTCAGCATCTAATTTTGGTGGTATATAACACATATTATCTTATGGATTTACAGTAAGTGTCCATTCATGCACCTGCCAGTTACCATCTTGTTGTTAACTTTTTGTTAGCTGATTAAGTTGTTTGTCGATGAAGCTATGTCAAATATGCTGCTTGTCTCATCATATTTTCAGTGGGTGCAGGAAGTTAAGTTTTCCTTGACATTTACAATGGAGTGAAATAAAGTGACTCAGTAAAGCATACAGGACTCGTGCTTTGTCCGCATGCATACAAGTTGTTGTTGTTGTTGTTTTTTAAACAGTATTTGTGTGTTTTGACCTTTCATCCACACAGAAAGATGCTTAGGTCTCTCATTTGCATAATGAGAGGTTAAGGCATACAGAAATGTAAATGTGAAGTGAAATACAGACATAAATATTTTCAGAAATAACTGGTGGAGGGGTGAGG
>JAPQLA010004494.1:0-14295 GCA_029822935.1 Naso vlamingii | reverse complement strand
ATATATATATATATATATATATATATATATATATATATATATATAGAGAGAGAGAGAGAGAGAGAGAGAGAGAGATAAATAGATATAATCTATTTAGAGTGACAGAGCACATTAAAGAGCATAAGCAAAACAGCTAATTTGCATCCTAAGTCCTTCAGCAGGTAACACTAAAATACAAACCATAACACAACTGACACAAGTATAAATTTCACAATACATCATACATTCAGGGTACAATGCAGTGTAAACTAATGAGATAGAAAGTGCATGCTATAAAGCGCCCCATGTGCCCATGTGCAAATAACACGTGTTGGGTGCATGCAGGTATCATGATCCACATGGTAAAAGATAAGAAAGATATGAACTTCCTACATGAAGAATAAGAAAAAGAATAAGAAGAATTCAGTTCAATTGATCTACATTCCTTTTTTCAAAAAGATAATATTTCTGTTTGTTATGTCACCACCGACTGGAACATCTGTGTAAGTGACATTCCATGGCAAAAGGTTTGGCTTCCGATTAACAAATATTTCATCACAAACAAGATCAAAGAGGTGTCATTTCAGCTTATACACCAGCACTGCCCTGTTAAACATTCCCTTTGAAGGTTTTAGGTTGATATGATGTTTCTCATTCATTTTGCTGACATAAGGAGGCATGGTGGCACAGTGGTTAGCACTCTTGCCTCACAGCAAGAACATTCTGGGTTTGGCTCCCTTCCTGTGTGGAGTTTGCATGTTCTCCTTGTGTCTGTGTGGGTTACCCTGGTTTCCCCCACCATCAATAAATATGCAAAATGTGCATCATCAAGTGGCAGCAGTGATAAATTCCCCTGTTATCTTAGACTACGGTAGTTAAATAAAAAAAATAAATAGTAAACTCTCTAAAATACTACAACTACTATTAATAATAATAATAATAATAATTTTATTTGTACAGCACCTTTAAGAGCAGAAGTTTACAAAGTGCGTTGACAGACAAAGCAAACAAGGTGATAAACAGTAAAACACAGACTAGGGGTGTGAAAGCAGTAAGACAGGCAAAAATGCAGAAAAGGCCTGTACTAACAAAAGTAAAAACACAATGAAAGACAACATCACATGAGCAGAGTAAAACAGCAGAAAGACAAGAGAACATAAGCAACCAATAAAAACAGTAATAGAGTAAAAACAGGAGTAACATTTATAAAAAGCAGAAGAACAAAAGAAAACACAAACGACAGCCTACATGAGTCAATGAATCAGTAAAAGCAGTGTGACAATCAAGGGATTTAAAAGACTTCGCTGAATCTGCACGCCGTCTGTCCTTGGGTCGGCCGTTCCAAAGCTGAGGAGCCCTGACAGTGACACCACGCTCACCTTTAGATTCGCGCTTCCACTTTGGATCGACTGAGCGGCTTCATGTGAGCTCATACTGGGTTAGGCCTGTTGTTGTGTAACTCTAAAAGGCTGTGGCAAGAGTTTTGCAGGTTCATTATTGTGACTCTTATGATTGATTTTACTTTAATGTGTAGGCCTCAGTACGTCCTGTTCGATTATTTTTAGTGGTATCAGAAATAAACCTACTGAGAATAAGGTGTAGGCCCACATTGTCAAGTTCTCCAGCAAAAGACTGTGATTTTCACGCTTTCATAAAGAAAGTGAACTGTATCTCATTATATTTTATATTCGAATATTTTCTTTGCTTTGCATGTCTACTCCCTTTGGTATTGTATTCAGATGATTAAACTGCCTTCCGGTACTGAATAAAGTTGGGGGGAAAAAAGTGAAATACCTGCTCCTGGACTGTGGAGGGCAGCACCACGCTGTACGGTGAACAGCCTGCCGGAAAATCACCAGTAGAAGAAGAAGGGCGAACGGCGAAGAAGCCCGGTCATATTTTAAGGACCGTCAGAAGTCTCCCAGCTTGACATGCTGTCTTTAATTAAAACACCTTGTATTTATTCACAAATATGTCACGTTGCACAGCTCAACGTGGCGCGCGCGCAGGGTGTCACGAACCTCTCTCACCAGGTAACGAGCTGATGTTACGCAGCTAACCTTAACTAACAGAGGGACGTAACGCCACTTGGTTGTTACATCATATCGTTGTCCTGAACTAAAAACACTGACTTAAGTCGTATATTGTAATTATCATTCAATGTTCCAGATCAGGAGCTTGTCGCGCGTGTCGGGGATTCGTCCTTTGACCAAACAGACGCTGCGTCCCGCCTGTCAGCCTCCAAACACCGTAAGTTCTGCCTCCACGCATTCAGACACCAGTGACGCTTTCATATTATCTAAACCTTCTCCTGACTGCAGCCACGCAGCGATTAATTCCGAACTGACGTGACGTGAAGGAAATTCAGAGCTGCCTCCTCCCAAAAGCTTTCTCTGCGCGAGCTTTGTCTGTGATGGAGCGATGCTGTGTTAGGCGAAGAAGCCGAGTAAACTCCGACATCTCCTGAAATATGTAGTAAAATAAGCAAATAAATAAAATATATGGATGTAGACATCTAATGCAACTGACATAAATTAGTATCTGACCTAAAGTTTTCCTTCAGTGGCTGCAGAGCGCAGGTAAAGGTGAGAAGTCGAGGAAAAACATCCATCTAACAACAGCCCGGCAGGAGAGCGCCCCCCCTGTGCAGACACGGTAGGACAGGTGATTTGATTTTCTGAGCTCCAGCAGCAGCAGTGTGACGTGTTTGAGCTGATGTGTACCTGTGTGTACCTGTGTGTACCTGTGTGTGTGACAGGGAGCTGTCAGAGGCAGAGTACGAGAAGCTGGCAGAGGAGACGCTGGATGCTCTGGCTGATTACTTTGAAGATCTGACCGATGAGACGTTCACTGGCGCAGACTACGATGTGGTTTTCTCTGTGAGTCAGTCTATTTCCTGGAACATCTGGTATTAATAAACTGTCAAAGGTTGATTTGTGTGGTTCATTGCCCTCACCTGGGAGGCAGGGGCGGGAATCACCAGAGGCCCTACGATACGATATTACCGCGATGCTTGAGTCACGATACGATATTATAGCGATATTGTGATATGTTGGATATTGCAAAACCATATGTTGGGATTTTCTCACTTTTTTAAAGTGCAAATCATTTCCCCAAAGTAAAAATCTGTCACCATATCTGTTTCACCTAATATGACACATTTTTCAGTTGTTTTAATTGCATATTTTTATTACCTCACCAGTGAGCACTTAGCACCATCTAGTGGACTGAAAAGTCAACTGATTTTTATTATTCTTTGATACAAAAAGGTGAGATTGTATTTGCAACATTTATTAAGAATTTATTTAGTGAAATGATCCATACTCGGTATCCGTTAATCGATACAGTATTGTCATGCAGGATATCGCGATATTATGATGTATCAATTTTTTTCCTCCACTGCTACTGAGAGGAGAGCAACATGTTCACTACCATGGTTTTCAGTTTCACATTGTAAAAAGTTCATGTGAGCACTGCAGCAGTTAGTGGACATAAAGAGAGAAAATCTGTACACTTCAACTAATTGGTATTTCTATAATTATAATTCAGTAATTCTGCTCCTTCACTGAATAAGACTAAAGAGCCGTCCACACCAAGAACTACAACTACAACTATAAAAATAGTTCCAACTCCAGTGGAAGGCGAGTTTGTACTATAACTGTGGTGAATGATGTCGTTAGGATCACTTTCAGAGTGATTTGATAAATGATAGAAAAACTGACAGCCAATCAGAATCATTCAACATATGAAGACATGTTGTTTCCCTCTGATGCCACAAGAGGGAGTTTACCCCCAAATGAGCGTGTCTGTCAGAAAACATGGCTGGATCTGGACGGATGTGTAACAGTGTTTATGTGGTTTGCAGAATAAAAGTAAAGAAAGAAAATTCAGCTGTATCTTTATTGAAGTTTCCAACACAGTTCATGCTTTCTCATCCCGAGGATCAACACGTTTGGATTAAAAACAGTTCAGGTTTCAGAGTCTAATGACTCAGTTTGTACAGCAGGTGTTTGTTGAATAAAACCAAATTCTAAGCTAATTGACATTTGAGAAACATTTTCGATGGTCTAATGTTACTCTAATCACTCAGTCTGGACTAATGGTGTATACAACTAATTAAACACTGAAAGCGCAATATTGGGCTGCAAGTTAAACGTTAAAAAATGTCATTTTGGTGATGATGGAGTCTGTGAAGTCTGTTTTGTCCTTGCTAATGTCTGGGCTGCTGTTTACAGACCGTCATCATTCATCAGTGTGGATGCTCACATCATCATCATTATGGTTATATTTATGGTGCTTGGTGTGGACTGTCCTTTAAGGTGAAAAACACGTTTTTTGTGTTTGCACATAGTCAGTTACAGCATCATCATCCTTTGAGGCCTGGTGGCTGCGGTGTACTTGTCGTATCCGTCTTTGTGCGTGGTGGAGTAGAATCGACTCAAGGTGAAATCTCTCATGGCTGCTTTTGTTTCTGGGCGCACTGAACACGTTGGTTTGAGAACCTGTTTCCATCTGGTCTGAAAGCTCTTTTCTTCTTTTTTTGGCTGCTCGTGTCTCTGTCTGTGGTGGAGGAGGCCGCTGAGAAGCAACATTAGCATGTTAGCACTGTCATTGTGAACATGTAGCTCCGTGCACCACTGTGCTCTCAGAGGCTCACAGTGCAGCGTCACAGAGCTGCTGTCATGACTGCAGACTTTGTTCAGTAGCTTATTAAGTTTTCCTGAACATTAACACTTGTAATGATCCACACAGAGCTACAACAGTTAGTTTATTGATTAGTTGAGCAAAGAAAGGTCATTGCAGATTATTTTGCTGATTTGTTCATGTTTTTCTTGTTTTGTATCCTGGTTCCAGCTTCTTGAATCATTATTTGCAGTTTTTCTCTCCTCTTTAATGACAGTAAATGAAGAGTCTTTGAGGTTTGGGGCTGTTGGTCAAAGAAATCTTAAAACATCACTTTGGGTTCTGGCAGACTGTGTACCAAAGATGTGTGTGTTGGAAGTGAGTGGCGAGCGTACCTGTGAGGAACTGCTGACGACCTTGGGCAGGAATAAAGTTTGACAGCCAGACAGAGAATAGCATAAATGCTGCAAAAACTGACCCTGCGTTCTAATGCCCATACTACCATACTGTCTAGTGTGCCAGAGAAGATTTAGTATGTCCCAATACATAGTATGTGAAATGCAGTACACCTGAAGTACCAGGATGCTCTACTACATCCAGTATGTGGTATGTATGCAGTATGTAAGTAAGCATGCTTTTCTGGCCATTGTGACCCACAATCCTCTGCACAGCAGAAAGTATGTCACATGTCGCAGTGTGTCGTTCAAATGTAAACAGAGCCGAGAGCACGCAAACATCTGACAAATGATTGATAGAATAATATCAATATACAATTGTGTCACAAGGTGGATAAATTAATGCAAATGTGAACTTATATTAAAACCAATATGACCCTAGAATCACTTACCTTCCTTAATTAAGGCTGTGATGGATGATGTAGCATCAGAGTCAAAGTTCAACTTGCGCAAATCATGACATGAGGAAATCATGGAGTAGTATGTCCCAATTGTCTGCATACTGCATGCAACAGTATGTACTTTGTATGCAACAGTATGTACTTTGTATGCAACAGTATGTACTTTGTGAGGGCAGCTACAGTATGTGCTACAAGTAAAAAGCAAAAGTATGCGACTTACAATGCACCTGACACATTTCTTGAGTGAAGAGCAAAGAGCGGCACTGAAGGCTGTTCTCAGCAGAAAAGATGTCTTCACTCTTCTCCTGACAGCTGACTTCACCAAAGAGCCCCTTAACCACTTTTTTTTCAGCTGAAAATCGAGGCTAAGAAGTATTTAGAAGTGTTTTTGATTGATTCAGGTCTTGATCTTGACATTTTAGTGCAAATTAACTGACTTTTCCATATTCCATCATAAATGTGTGCAGTGACTGCCATCTACAGGTTGAAACACTGCTATCGCAAGGTATTTTTTGATGCATTTTAATTGGTTGATAAGGTGAAACATGATGTCTTCAAGCTGGTACCAGTTGCCAGGAAACCAGAGGATTCTAGATGCGTTTTTTTGAATTTCAGGAATGAGGCATTTCAGCCAGAACTCTGGGGGTTTAGTAACTCTTTAAGCCTCTGGCTCCGTTCAGGAGCGTAGGCCACTGACAAATGTCCTGCTTTGGTTTTCATTCATCTGTGTTTCTGTAACTGGTGCTTTTTTCCGGCATGGGGTAGTTGACCCCACGCCCAACCCTCAGCCTGGAGGACCAGGAGCTGCTTCGTCTGCCCCTTCCCCCTCGACCTGTCCGATTTGGTTGAACCTGCCAGGGGTGTAGACCTCCTCCCGTTAGGTCTCAGAGTAAGCAAGCCTCTCCACCACGACAAGTGCAGTCCAGGAGAGGGATTCGTCCAGTCACCTGCCCTTTTTCAATCAGCCTCCAATGATTACCTCCAGACGGTTCTGTGTCACAAACCATCTTGTGTGTCATGTTAAAATAAGTGCATTTGTGCACATGTCAGTGACAAAGTATACTTTTTCTGTTTCGCACTGCTACATTACGCTGCAGCAGCATCCTGTCTGTCTGCAGTGTGTTTGTCCTGGAATGGTTGGATTTCCTCGGGGATGTTTTCTCCACAGATTTGTGTTTTAACATCTGACGACTGTTTGTGTCTGTTGTTTCCTTTTTCATCCCTCACTCTTCTCCTCTGTAACATCTTTTTGCAGCCTGTCACAGGTCCATGAGAGTGTGATTAATAAGACAGCAGAGGTGTGTGTGTGTGTGTGTTTTATCGTTTTGTTTGGACAGCAGCTGTCTGTAATTGACCAGTGCTCCAATCTTGGCAGCTGACCTCTTTTTTTCAACTGGCTGCAGTGACATATGGGGCCATAAACAAAATGCAGACACACACACACACACACATACATAGAGGAGTGCTGAGGACTGTGACTTGGCAGACTAAATAAGAGCTGGGAGCAGTGCAGCATGCTGCAGAGGGTCTCACAGAGGTGTGACAGTAAATCTCTAACTTCCCTTCTTTGTGCTTTTATTGTTTCAGGCCTGAAGTGCAGTCATCAGTCTGTTACAGAGTGGCTTCAATGACCTATGCAGTGGCATGCTTAAAGAAATTCCCCTAATTGCAGTCTTTATGCTAAGGCTAACAACATCTGCAAGCGCAGCTTCATACGGAGCACACAGCGTTTGTTTTTTTTTGTTTTTTTTTGAGCAGCAGAATCAGGAAGTGTTGGGTTTTCATCAGCAGGCCACGAATGTGGCCCAAAGCCAGCGTGATGAATCAATAAAGGAAGGAGTGTGTGAAATGGATTGTGTGATTTATTTTTTATTTATTTGTACTTGAGCCTGTAAAGTATCTGTATTTGTTTCTGTTTAGGTTTGTACTTTCCTGGTTTTTGAAATCTGATGTGTTAAAGACGTGTTCATGTGTTTCGGTTGTCTCTTTGTACAGAGTGGTGTGTTGACAGTGAAGGTTGGCGGGGATCATGGCACGTATGTCATCAACAAACAGACTCCAAACAGGCAGATCTGGCTTTCTTCTCCCACCAGGTATGACGTGAGAGTCACACCTCACGTTAAATGTGCTTACAGCCCTCCGTCCGCTCTCTGTGTTCATATCGTCCACCTTTCTGCACGTTCACCGGACGCTTACAGATGTGGGCATCACAATGTAGTACCTTCGTGGGGGCAGTGTAGACAATATTTTAAGCGAGCCAAGGGTAAAGAAGTAGAAGAAGAGAACACAAGGGAATAAAATTCTCGTCCCAATGTCCTGACAGACCCCCTTTTAAATGCTGTCCCGTTTGTCTCTTTCTCAAGAAGTTCATGATGACAATCTCCTCCTCTGTCGCCGTGTTTGTTGTTGTCATGGTGACAGGAACTGTTTTGTTTTTTTTTTCACTTTCTTTGAGCATTATGTAGAAGCACTAATAGAGACTTGATTCTGAGCTGCCATCTGGTGGATGTATTCCTTAAAATCAATGCCAGCTTAGGGCTGGGCGATACAGTTAAGAAGTGTATCGATATAAAATATTTTGTATCAGTCTATCAATAATTATTGATGATTTTTAATGACCTGTCTTTTTTTAAAAAAATGTAATTTTAAATAATGATTACACACAAACAATTACGCGAGTGCGAAAACTGAAAGTGACTCGCTGCTTTTCGTATCTGTATTTTTCAGGCACCCGTCCATCCTTTCATCCCTGCACGCTCCTCAGCGCAGGCGTGAAGCGCTTGTCTTGTGAGAGAAAAAAAAACTCTATAACGTATAAGTGTAAATAGTGGTGATAACACGCTGCAATCAGTATTAGCAGATGCTGAACCCCAGGTTTCGGAATTGGTATCGGAGGCGAAAAAGGCAGATTGGTGCATCCTGAATTGTGACATGGATGTGCAGCTGTGTGTCTTCTGTCCTCTGCGCATAGAGCAGATGTGACTCTGGGTCAGTCTGAGCTGCTGCACAGCCACATCTGCTCTGAGTCCATACAGATGACTGTTTGGATCTAAAAAAATTTAAAATGCCTTTTTTTTTCCTTAGAAATCTGAAATGACAGCTTTTCAGTTAATCTAATTTCTTTACTTTTTACAGTGGACCAAAGCGCTATGACTGGACAGGTGAACGCTGGCTGTACGTTCATGATGGTGTCAGCCTCCACCAGCTGCTCTCTGAAGAGTTTTCCATCATCTTTAATAGACACATGGACCTGTTTGACCTGCCTTGTTCCTGAGAGCCAACAGTTCTGTTGATGAGCCCCCAGTTCAGCCACTGTCACTCATGAAACGTCTGTTCATTCAAACCGGAGCCAGAGACGCAGAGACACAACTCCACCATAACTTACTGACATAACTGACTTTAGCCCTCAGGCAGCTGAGCAGCTGTATTTAACGTCAGACACTTTTCTTTCTGTGCGAGCTCCTCTGCTGTATTTATAGTCAGGTTGCACCAACAATGATTCATTTTAACCTGATTAAATCCTGATGGTGGAACAAAATTTAAAACTAGCTTAAAGTTGAGAAAGATTGAATTTAAAGCTAACTATAAATTTGTTAAGTTGTGCCAAAAATGTTAACTCCAGTTCTAAACTTACTCTTCTGGAGGTTTCAGGAGAACTTCAACTTCTTAGCAGCCATTTTGAGCAAAAGGAGAAAGTTTCTTTTGGAAAGTTAAAGTAAAGACTCCGCCCGGTCAAGTTTTTTTAGGTGTGAAAAAAAGATTCTTGGATGCATCGCGATGCTGACGTGAAAGATTCATCATTCAAAAATCAATTTTTGTAGTACACCCAGGCTAGAGTTATCGTGAAACACTTATCATATTTTCATTTTCCTTAAAGGCAACAGTGTCAAGATTTTTTTTGACTTAATGAGCAAATAACCACATTAGCAAGAGGAACGTCACATAGATGATGAACTTGCTACTAGGAGTGAAACAGTTCACAAAATCCGTGGTTCGGTTCCTGTCATGGTTTTGGGGTCACTGTTTTCAGTTCAGTGTTTTTTTTTGTTGTTTTTCTGTATTTTTTTAACACTCCAGAAATAC
Source organism: Naso vlamingii (assembly GCA_029822935.1). Classification (NCBI taxonomy): domain Eukaryota; kingdom Metazoa; phylum Chordata; class Actinopteri; order Acanthuriformes; family Acanthuridae; genus Naso; species Naso vlamingii. Next base: position 4,754 of record JAPQLA010004494.1, on the reverse strand, counting down.
ATTTGTTTTAAGGACTACAGGTGGCAGTGAGCTTCTTTGCTAAATCTGGTGCGCCCATCTTCTCATTTCTTGTAAATGATTAATGTATGTGCTCACCATCCTTACATAAATGAATCAAACTAAACTAAACATCAGTATAAAATATGTAACCTTATAATCCACCGTTTACAGTATTTAAAAAAATCAGTTATTCTCAAGGACATGTCATGTAATCACTTAATGTTACATTTGAACACCTCATGAAAACGTATTTGTCTTTGCCTAATAGTCATTTTACTGACAGGACCTTGAACACGTCATAATGTAACCTTATGGCACCGCGATTAGTTTGCTGACTGGCTCTTATCCTGCCGAGTTTCAACACTGGATGACTCCTTTAAACTAACAGACATGCTGCAGAGTTTGGGTGCTCGTACCTCGGCTGCTTCGAGTGGAGGAGGACTGTTGTGCAGCAGCAGGAGACGGAATATAGCTGAGGGGGTGTTTTGTTTGGTTGGTTGGTTTTTTTAAGTCAGAGGTAACGTTACTGCATTTTAGCTCCAGTTGATGATGGAGGTTGTGTTTCCCCCTCACAAGAAATGAATTTGCAGCGTGGACAGCATTTTGTTCCTTCTCTCTGAGTCGCTTTGCATTTTCAGCTTCTCTGACAATCAGCTCACCTGTTGGCTGGCAGTTCAGTTTTATTCTGCAGCTTTATTAGACAATTGATGTAAGCTGTTTGTATGCTGGTGATTTGATTTAAATGACATGATTTGACTTGAGATAAAATGTTACATTTGCAGTTCAACACTCCAGCCCTCTGGCTCCATGCCAGATAATTAAAACAAATGATAATAAAAGGTCAATGGATTACTGAAGTGAGATTTGTGTTGTGCATGTCCTGAATCAAACAATACAAACAGGCCCTGAACTGTGACAAGCAAACCGAACGGGACGGATTTCATTCATGAACTGGTTCATCCCTACTTTCTATGCTAGCGGTGTGCGATACAAAAATATTAGACTGTGAACGTTTAGAATGTGTCCACGATCAGCTGTTACGTAGAGATCGTTTGCATCGTGTGTCAGTGCACATTCTATCTGTTGCAGTTCTACGCTCAGACACACAACAAAATTCACACTATTTGCTCCTCCGTTCTGTCCCAGCGGTTTCCATAGATACACACTGATAAACTAAACACAGCAAACATGTGGCACCCTCTTCCCTCCCCTTTCACAACGTAACGTTGGTCTTTTAAAACAAAACGTAAGCATCACGAACGAGTTGGAGTTGAGTCCGCTTATGTTAACTTAGCATTAGCTTGTTCGTAGGAGGGGGGACTTGACATTTTCTGTCGTTAATTATGGCTTATATAAGTGTTTTTGCTGCATTATATCAGTTGTGGAGATCCTAGACAGGCTGGCAAACTTAAGGACACAAGAAAATAATAATAAAATCATCCACTGGTCTGTTAAGTTATAAACAGCCACAGCTGGGATGTTAGCGTTAGCTAGAGTTGTTAGCGTGAGGAGGAAGGGGGGCTTGCCACTTTTCTGTCATTAACTACGGTTAATGAAAGTCTGATTTTGATTCCTCAAGTCTGTTGAATGTCTAATTCAACGTCCGGACGTTCAGACATTTGTGCCTTCAGGACGTCAGTGACTTCGCGAGAATGTCAACAGTGATTGGCTGTCGCGATACGGCGTGACTCAAATTCACCTGAAAAGTTCAGTATTTCATTATTTAAATTCATTTACTTTTGCAGAGCCTGCAGGTAGTTCACAGAACACATTTACTCTACATGTAATTCTTAAAATTTAATAACTCATAAATCAAAACAAAATCAGAAGAGATTGCCACCCACAATGCAACTGAACAGGAAGTCTGGATAAACTTTCAAACATGGCAATGAAGGAAGCTTTATTTATTTAGTTTTGATTTGAGTCAGGAAGCATTCCCATCTGGGTAAAATCCTTGATGTAATTGTGCTTTTGAACTGAATCACTGAAAGAAGAGGCCGAATTTTGCAACTGAGCTCTCCTTCGTTTCAAATGTGAATCCACTCTGTTCAACAAACTTTGATTTAGACAAATTGAATTTAATTCAGGTGAATTAAATTAATCTTTGTCGGTGCAACCCGACAGCTAACTAAACAAACATGATGTCAGTTAAAGGTGGAGTCAGCAGCGTTTGTTTGTTGCGACTTAAAAACACAACATTCAAATTAGGCCCCTCCTCCAGAGCTCAATGTTGCCAGAAGTATCGTAGCGTAGACTTATACTATATTATATATTTGTTATAATGGTGTTTGTCACCTACCTGTCCAGCAGAAAGCAGGCCAACTCCTCGTCGCTCTTCATCCCCAGCCAGTGCTCGAAAGCAGCTGAAAGTTGAATCGAGATTCACTCTCATTCTGGAACGAGCTTTATCTGCTTGATGTTCCCCCTCAGGGCTATACTTCCTTTTCTTCATCGTTATGTCCACATCGGTCACCTAAATGGTTTCTGGTCACTGTGTTTTATCCACTCTGAAGCTCACCTGCGCGCTGTCATTGGCTGGAGGAAACACACCCACTCCCCATCATGAAACATCCCGACTAAAGCAAAACTTCAAAATCCAGGTAGAGGGCGGAGCTCTGCAGACAGTCACCACCACACATGTATGGAGGATTAGAAGTGATGACTGAGCAGCATTACTTTTGTGTAAGTCTGTACTTTATTTTTTAGAAAAACATTGACTTCACCTTTAAAGCTGCTGACAGAACAAAGTCTTTCTGTCCTGGTCGGTTGTTCGCCACATTTGCAGCACAAGCCTCTTGTGGTATATTGACTGTTTGTGCAGTTGCCTGCAACATGTGATAACATAAGACCCACTGCAAAGTATCATAGCACGCATAAAAGTCTTTCTGCACCCAGGGAAGTTTGTCCCTGTAAGGATGTTTGTTTGGATGGTTAGTAGCTGATCCAGGTGATATTTGTCAGTAATTACTTTTCCTTTTTTAATTATAGAATTTCTTTTCCTTCATTTCAAATTAAAATCACCAATATGAATTCATTCTTTGTTGTAATTGGACTCTTTAATTTCTATGAGTTAATCATTAACCCTGTAATTTACTGAAGGGAGGTCAGTACACACCAATCACATGTAATGTTCTCTACATATGTAACATTTATGAAATACTACTTGTTGAAGGGGGGCACTATTGGTTAAGTAATTCATTGGTTCATTAATTTGGTTTTAGTGATAAATTAATAAAAAGAATCAGTTTTGTATCTGCAGGCTGTTAATTCTGATTACACTGACCTCCATCTCTGTCATAAAGAAAACCACAAATATAACGGCTTAATTCAAGAGCTTTGTTAAACTACCAATGGTCATGGATGAACAACGATCACTAATCATATTTACATATCTGTGTGAATAGTTAAACTATAAGGCATACATTCACATTATTAAACCTTTATTGAACCAGATAAAAACCTTGTTGAGACATTATATCTCTTTTACAAAAGGGGTCTGACCAAGAAGGCGGAGAGTTACACGATGTGGTCATACATGTTACATAAAGGAATCAGAACAAAACAAACAGAACACAGAACTGGAAGCACGGAGCTGCGAGCACTGCACAAAGTCTACCAACAGCACATAAAAGACAGCACAGCTGTGCATCACAGCAGGTGCAGCTAGTGGGAGATAAGCTCAATGATGAGATGAAAGAGGCCATTCTACGGTCATTTCAAGACCACTGACCGAAATCATTTAAACCTCTTTTCAAATCTGAGTCCGCACAAATGGCACCAAGCATTGGTTCTCAGGTTGTGAGAGTCGGTAGCATAAACAAGCTCTGTACAAATGTATGAAGGTAGATGAGCTCGAATAGCCTTATATATAAAAACATCCCAGTGGTGCATCCTGCCAATGGTGAGAGAAGACCAACTCGATTAGGGCAGCGTGACAGAGCAAATAGAGTTTGGACAAGCAAACCTGTAAACAATGTTCTGATGATTCTGGACACTTTGGCTGAATGAAGCACAGAGTGAACGAGGAGCAGACACAGGCAGACAGTTTTATGACAGAAGAAAGCAGATGACCAGAATGAAGCTCGACTCCTTCAGTTCTGTTTTTTGTCTGATGTGACATCTTTAAGGTCAAAGGTCGGTCGGTCAGCGTGTGTCTCTGTGTAGTTCAGCAGAAGCACAGATAACTTAAAGATTCAAATGTTAATGAAAGAATTTAGTGTAAGGCCCTCACACTCCAGGTGAGTAACAAATAAACGACAAGAAAATGTGAGTTGTTCAGATGTGAATATCTCAGATCGGGGACATTAAATTAAATAAACACAGGAATACGATTGTGTGAAAGAGTTTTGACAGCTCACTTCACTTCAGCAGAGCTTCCTGCTTCTCGCTGCCGAGGATGGATGCTGTCGCCCCGATGGGAGCTGACACAAAGCATCAAAACAGACACAAGAGGCGGCTACTTTTCACAAGCTGCACAGCCGTTTCTTGTTTCAGCCTCAGTATATTTAGGTAGAATTAAAATTACCTCTTTATTTGTCCCTAGCCAAGCCCCCTCATGTGTTTAGTGAAGCACTTATATGCTTAAAAATTAAATGTAGGATATTTACAAACTAGGCTGCAATGATAGGGAAGCTGTGGCTCATGTTTGTGGGTCGTCAAGTCAAAATCATCATTAAGGCACTTTTCTCATCACGTCTTGTCTCCAACACCGTTCTGCTGCACAACACCTGCCACACACCCGTCACATCATGTTT
>JAPQLA010004484.1:0-14295 GCA_029822935.1 Naso vlamingii | reverse complement strand
GGCTGCGCGCGCCTTGCGCTGAGAGTAGACCAGGTTTGAGGTGGCGAGCTTTTGGCGCACCCTCGGCGGGGCATTTTAGCACGAAACTTTGACTGCGCCATGATGAATATGTGACACCTACCCCTGCCGCGTCGCCACACCCATCTCGGCGCAGCGCGGTCTATCAAACTGCCAAACTGACCGCGCGCCGGGCTGCACCGCTCGAAACTTGCACTGCGCCGGCTTCGCCACCCTGCACCACCCCGCGCCACGCCACGAAACTAGGGCCCTTAGTGTTAATAGTATTAATAATATTACACTAAACACTTATTATTGCTCAGACAGCGAGCAACTATCAGTGTGTCTTGGGTGCAGAACCCTTTTAAGTGAAAACAGGATGCATTTGTGAAGAAAGTAAGTTATTAAAGACTTGCAGAAAGTATCTTATTATTGTGTAAAATAATAGGGTGTTGCATGTAGTGTGCATTTCCTTCTGTTATGCAATAATTTGTGTGTTTTTAGATGGTTTCTGCAACCGTGTTGTAAACAAAGCTGATGCTAGTTAGCTAGCTGTGTTATGTTGGATATAGTTGTATGTGTGACTTAAATTGCTAGGTAAGCTAAGTTATTTGCTCTTTTTTGTTTACAGTGCATTTACTATAGGTTTTAAACTATGTATATTGCTGCAGTACTAAACTAAAATTATGAATATATATGAAATATATATGAAATATATGAATATGGTTTCAGTGTCATTGAAAAGGTATTTAGTATTTTCAGTATTTTTAGTATTTGGAAATATTTCATATATTTTCCTTATGTTTAAAGAAACTATTCTCTATTCGCTGTTTATCATCAATTCAACGTAATATAAACAAAATAGAATTGTTCTCTATGTCCATGTGTGCTATCTGAAGGGAGTTGCTGTTGTGGATAAAGTAGTTCCAGCATCATACATCACATCACATCACATCACATCACTCAATCTTCAATAGTTATATTAACACATTATTAAAGGAGAATTATTATGGGTGTCTGTCTTTTCTTACCCATAACTGCTGTTACAATGTTGAATACTCATGTGAAACAATGCCAAAACGCCACATAGTGAGGTACGTGCATTTAGAGGTGAGCCCTGCAGGCAGTTTCAGTTGGCTCTGCACGCTGTGTTTCAGAAGGTTTTTTTAACTCTGCTGTTACTCTGATATCAATGCGTGCTGTACCTATTGACTTATTTTGTTTCAGGAACTGGATAAAAGGAATTGTGAGTACAGCAGAGTCCAAAGGCGCCCATGGAGAAGAGAAATGGGGAGGAGTATGTTTACACAGACCACTTTGCTAGAAAGCAGAAAATAGAGGGACGGCAGAGGGTGCGGGTCACAGTTTTCCGAAGATCTACAGACTTTTCTGTTTGGTCAATTATGTCTAGCTGCTCTACAGGAGTCCAAAGTCAAAATCAAAGACTCGAAAATGACCATAATATGGTCTCTCTAAGGTTAGTAAATCCTTTATTATGGTGTTATTAACAGTTTACAACGCTGCTTTGCAGCAACTGCACCTTAATTGGAAACAGTGCTTTGTTAAGGTTAGTGAATCCCTTGTTATGCACTTATACACAGTTAACAATGCTCCTTTCCTTTGTCAACTGCTAGTATGTGCTTAATAAAGGATTAATTAACATTATTAACGTAATGTTTCCACTTTAGATCCAGTAGCTGCAAAGGATTGATAACTGTTAGTAACTGCATAATAAAGGATTTGTTAACCATAATAAGATATTGATATAACTATTGAAGATTGACTGTTGTATGATGTTGGAACTACTTTATCCACAACAGCAACTCTAGTAAGGGAGCAGAAATGGACACAGTGAGCAATTTTATTTTATTTATATGTTGAATGGATATATATACATAAATGCATTGTAAACAAATATAGCAAATAAATTAACTTAGCTGGCATTTTAAATACACCCACATGTAGCCGTATGCAACATAACACAGCTAGGTGACTAACATTAGCTTAACAGCATGAACACAAATTATTGCTACATTACAGAAGGAAATGAACACTAATTTAAAGATGTCACTAAACATCTTATCAATTCTTATACACTGTCAAGAAACGTGAACAATATTCCAATAGTATTAATAAGTTTCTTGAACCCTTATTAAGTCTAATTCATGCTAATAAACATCTTATTAATGTTCATGAAAGTTCTATAAAACTTTCTAAGAAGTGCTTACAAGTGCCTTATAAGCAATAATGACTGTGGTAATTGTGCTTTTAGGGCCTTCAAATAAATTGTTACCCATCTATTGCTTTACAAGTCTGCTTGATAATACGGCTGAATCCTGGCATTGTTTGCTAAGCTAGTTAAGATAAAATGTTCTTCATTTGTCTCCACAATAGGCTTTAATCACAGGATGCCATCCTCTTAAAAAACCCTCTGGTAACACTTCACTGCTAGACAATGAATAAAACCTTTTTGTTACAGGTATCCTTGATACCATTGTGTGGCCTGTACAATCGTGTCAAGGCTACAGAGATTTTTTTAAATCAAAAAATAAAAGGTGAACTCACAAGTGTTGTTTCTCCCTGGAGAAAGTGTGTGACAGGTGTTTGATGTTCTTGGAATGATGTTCTTCAACATGAGGATGGAGAGGCTCCAGAACTTTACTGACCAGAGAGTTGATCTTTTCCACAACACCGCTTGACTTCTTGATTTCATACACCTAGAAATCCACAAAAAACATACACCACAAATACATACTTCAATGAAGGGTGCTTACAAGAATGGCAAAAAAAGACAGACACTCTTCAGGGCCAATGTTTTGTTGGTCCACTGGATTAGTTAAACCTTATCAAAAAAGAAAATCCAAGTATGAAACACGTCATTTACTCTTTCCAGTAGCTGGCGCTACAACATTGACTCAGTACAGCAATGTAGATGTAGAAGCCCTGAAAATGCCTGTTTACTTTGTAGAATATTAAAAAATGTTATTATACTAAAGCTGCAAGCAGCATTGCATGAGCCCTCATACCCCCCAGCTGGTTGGGGAGTGCCACAATCAGGCTGAAAAGTAAATTGTAGCAATGAGTGTTGTCTACACCACCACACTTTAATGTAAATGCAAAAGATCTGCAATACAAGACTTACTTCTTGTTTCCAGTGGTAAAGTCGCGCAATAAGTATGACTCCTTATTGGCATGTCAAATACCTCAGAAAGGCATTCTTACTAAACGTGAAATTCGGGAGAGACTGAATATTGTACAGTGAAGTTAAAACAACTTCCTCTCTATGGCAAATAACGTGTCATCATGGCGTTGACATTCGATGAAACCTCACATGCTGTGTGATACAGCATCATTAAGGTCTAAAGACATGTTGAATGTAGGGTTGATCAGTTAAACCTTGCAGGAAAGGAAATTACGGGTATAAAACATGTCATTTCCTGTGAACAGTAGGTGGCGATGTGGCCTTGGCTGAATACTTACTTGTGGATGTGTTCAGGCCAGAAGTCTTATCATATATATATATATATATATATATATATATATATATATATATATATATATATGTGAAGTTTGATGCGTGCTGGACCACGCTCATTGAAGTTATAAGCAATTCTTACACCATGGCAAAATGCTCAAAATGGCCAAAGCACCACGGACACACCCTTTAGAATCTGGACAACCTATGAACAACTTTTTATCACCAAGTCCTTAAGAATACACAGGCCAAATTTGAAGTTGGTCAGATTAAATCTGAGTTCACAGTGTGAAAATGGTCAAAAATGGACAGGTGCCTAACAAATTTCAAATATGTAGGTTCAAGCAGTCCCACGGACTGCAGTTTGGGGAGCACTAACAAGCCATTATGGCCCCCATTTGTTAAACACGTAAAACATGTAAATTTTCACCACTGCTGATGAGTTTAACAAGTTTAATGAGTTTTTGAGTATGCTGAAGTCTTGAAAAAGCCAATTCACTGGGGAGAACAATAATTCTTTTAGTTACGATAGGGTCCTTTCAGTGTTTGGTGGTAGGGCCCTAATAAACACCAAAAATAAGTTGCTACCTGCCACTTCCTGGAAGAGTTTGTTTATAGTGTTGTGTTGTGGCTCCTATTCACTACAACATAACACACATGCATACAGGTAGTGCAAAAGTTTGGTTACCTGAATTGTTAAAAAATAAGTAGAAGAGATACAAAAAGATATGATGAGAATGGAAATTCTCAACAACAAGGCTTACCTTCTTTGTGGGCATCTTTAACTTCATCAACTCCGCCTCTCGACACAGAACGTTCCATGGAGCATGAATCTTCACAAAGCCCACCCCTTGAACCTTGGACTAAGAGACATAAAACATATAAGTAGCTAGTAAAAACAATTGACTGATAATGGAGATACTCAAACAGCTTTTGGGGATGGGCCGTATCAATCATCTGTTATTCTAAGACAGTTGTTCTCAAATGGGGGTATGCGCACCCCTAGGGGTACTTTGGAGTACTGCAGGGGGTACTTGAGATTTTTTTTTTTTTTTTTTTTAATATTAGAAAAATATCAGAGAGGAAAAAATATCAGTCATAAAATAATTATTACTGCATGATAATGACAAAAATTGGTTTGCCATGAATTGAGTGATAGATTCTTAACAGAAATGTGGCATTCAAGTGTTTGTCAGTGACAATGTTAATGTTAATAAATCAGACACTGATGGCACTGTATTGTACCTCCAGTTGCAATGGTCAGGGAGTACTTGGCTGAAAAAAATATTTCAAAGGGGGTACATCATTGAAAATAAATTGAGAACCACTGCTCTAATATATCCCATATGCATGTGTGGGGCTTTGTGTTTGCCCCTGTGCCCGTTGTCAGGAAAATATGTGTTTTTGTCACTAGCAACCTCAGGTCAGCCATTTCAGTTCACTGCTATGGAGAGCCTTATTTTCTGTTTATATGCTGGCCTTTAGACATCTTATACATAAGCATCTTTTCCTGTATTGTTTCAATGCAATGGCAATTAAAATATTTTTACCATACAACTATATATAAAGGCTATATCATTCCTGTTCAACTCAGCAAAAAATTACCATGTAAGAGCATTTCAGAACGCATGTGCAAATAGGAACCGGCAGACTAATGTTACACACGGGATTGTATTTTTTCTCTCTCTTTATTTGGAGGCTGCAAGTTGAGGCACAAGCTCTCCAACATATTGTGATTCAAGTGATTAATTATTCTTAATATTAAAATTGAAGAAAAAACATAAATAAATAAACTACAAGATGTGTCTATGCTGTATGCATGTTGGATAAGCTGTGGGTAATCAGGAGCACTTACAATCTGTATGCACTCGCACTTTGCCTGTCAACTGATTTCATAAGGGCTGCACTTGAGTCTCCAGCTGCATCTCAGGTCGACAGGAAAATAAAAACACAATTAAGGCATTGATCTGGCCCTTGCTCTCCTGCGCCCATCGGGTTAGTCGAGGTATATAGCATGTTAGTTATGCTTTACATTGAGGACACAGAGCAGGGATGACCAAGCAGTTCAATATGAACAGGCAAAAAGCCTCACATCATAGCAAGAAGTTACACACATCAACATCTCAACATTTCTCCCATTCAGACAAAAAAGTCCTGTGCGCCTCTTCTTTTCTGAGCTCAGCATTGCATCTGCTGTGAATGTGTTTTGTAGACATTTCTAGCTGCAATGTTGTTTGTGTTTAAAAGCCATTTCATTATCATATGATGATAGTCATACATTCATTACATACAGTTGACAATAGGCAGAAATGTCACTCACTAGTTTTATTACTTAGAATCAAAAGCTCTTAAGACTGCTTAGACAAAGTTTAAGAATGATGAGGTTAAGTTAGAGAAGTTGGTAGAAGCAAATACAAAATGAAATCAATAAAACTTGCCAGTAGGTGGTGCTAATTTCAAGATCATTTTAGTCCACATTTGAAGGGAAAATGTTGATCCAAAAGCAGCTGGACATTCAAATGTAAGAAAGCTCTGTAATTTTTACACATAAAATGACACATGAATGTCCTTAGGAGCATCCCCTTACTAAAGTTGTAAAGTTTGGTAGGGATTAGATTATGTTTAGTTGACTTAAAAAATTACTTCCTGTCTGTTGGTGAAACATGTAAATGTAAAGCCTTATCATGGCCATGCCATTAGAGTTATTACAGACCTTTATACAACTTTTGATCCTGAGGTTCTTTTCTAAAATTTGTGCAACTTTGAGGTGAATCGGTTAAACCCTCTAGTAGTAGAGCGTATTCAAATAGGAACCCCAGAAATGACATCAAATTTAACACATTATCCAAAATGGCTACCTTCCTGTTGGGTTTAGGTCATGGCACCAAGAGACTTTTTTTAAAGTCCAGACATTCTGCACAAGCCGATCAAATTTCAGATTTCTAGGTATAATGTGCTACAGGGGGCTGCTTCACTGAAAATTCAGAGGAGGCGCTATAAAGCTATTTTTGCCACATCCAAGCTAACATCTACATGAAATAAAAGAATGTACGCCTCTCAACATCCATGCAAACTTTCATGATTTTTCAAGCATCTCTATCACCTCAAAGAGAACTTCCTGCTTTATGGTGAAGGATTGGTTGCCATGGTAACAATGTTAGATGATATCCCCAAAACAGTGGAAAAAAATATTTACAAAGTGCCAAAAAAAACCCAAAAGAAAATAAAAATGCGAAAAGTAACATCAACACTACTTACAAAATGTACAAAAAAGGGTTCGACTGAACTGAGTTCTTCCACAACTCATACAACAGCCAAAACACAAACATACAATTCTCTCTATTCCTCTCTCAGTTACTTTCACTGTACCTCCAACTCTACACACCAACATGGCAAAATGGTCGCCTTATATACTCTACGCCCCTCCCCCTGGGCGTAACACACACGAATGATTAACACACAATAACTATTTCTTGTAAACAGAAGCAAACAAAAACAGCTTAAATGACAGTAAAATACAGAAAAATACCTCCTTTACCTGTTCAGTATATGATATATTACTAAACATGGTCAGAAACACTCATAATAAATTCAAACAAACAATTAAATCAGTCAGGTGACCAGTTTTCCCGCTCAACACCCTATTACACTGAGGGAATAGCTACGCCCCTGTTTGGCCGATCTGGCATCTGACTGAGGGCAGCAGGGGAAAGACTGAGGGCAGCGAGAACACAGCATCTGTGGTGAGTGTCGGTTAAATTTTAGTGTGTGTGTGTGTGTATGTGTGTGTGTGTGTGTGTGTGTGTATCGGTGCGTAGAACGGGCGAGTGTGCACCCTCATACGAACTACAAACACTGGGGTGTGTTATAGTGATAACCATGACCGATGTAGCGAACCAGAACGGGACTGAGAAATGTTTGGCGTATGACGTGTGGCGCGTAGCGTAGGTGTGTGGCGTGTGTGTGTGTGTGTGTGAGAGCGCACTGCCCGCAGTCAGTGACCAGGTCGCTCCGTCACATAATAGCTTTAAAGCTATTTTTGCCACATCCAAGCTAAAAAATAAAAGAATTTTTTAGCTTGGATGTGGCAAGCTAAACATCCATGCAAACTTTCATGATTTTTCAAGTATCTCTATCACCTCAAAGAGAACTTCCTGCTTTATGGTGAAGGATTGGTTGCCATGGTAACAATGTTAGATGATGCCTCAAAAGCTTCATACTGAAGCATTGTCATGGTCTTACCTATATTTCTATTCACATTTGACAAGGATCTGTTCAACCATTCAGCAGTAGCACATGAAAATATAAAATATTTTACTTCCTGTCGACACTTGTTGGCGCTATAACATTGGTCTAAAATTAGCATATAGTTGTGTTAAAGTCAGGATGCTTATTAAACACATTAAGTTTGAGGCAGCTGGACACTGTACACTAAAGTTATAACAATTTGATGGTTCATGGCGAACCATCAACATTCAACGCATGAACAGGGGAATGCCACATGACAAGAACTCCCCATTTCCATTTTGGTGCATCATCAATGTCTTAAGACTATTTCAGTCCATATTTGAGGTGAAAATGTTGATCCTATGAGCAGCAGTATATTAAAGTGTAAAAGACCGCCTTTCCCTGTTGCCAGTAGGTGGCACTATAACTTTAACATAAAAATGGCACATGAATGTTTTCAGTAGGAGCCTCTCATTAAAGTTGCAATGTTTGGTGTGGATTAGATTATGTAGAGTTGACTAAAAATATACTTCCTGTTTGTAGGTGAAACATGCTAATTTAAAAGCCTCACCACGGCCACACCAATTGAATTATTACAGACCTTTGGATAGCTTTTGATCCTCAAGTCCTTTTCTAGAGTTCATTCAAATAAGACCCCTGGAAATCACTAAATCACAACATTCAATTCAAAATGGCCGACTTCCTGTGGGTGGTAGAGTAGTGCTCCTAGAGGCTTTTTTGTATGTTTCGACATAATATAGCTACCTACCAAATTTGGTTTGTCTACATGAAAGCTAAAGAGGGGAGCATTGCACATACGTGGTGCCAAGGAGCAATTTTGCTTTGGCCCATGTTTGAAACCTATAAAAACTTAAAATTTTCACCAAACCAGATGTGTTTGCCAATTTTCAGATGCTTTCAAGCATCCTAAGCACCTTTAACATGTGAGCAAAGTGGAAAAATTTTTAAAAGGAGAAAAACAACAATAATAATAATAATCCTGTGGAAAATAACAGGGTCCTTGCACCGCTTGGTGCTCAGGCCCTAATGATTAAAGAGGATGCTTACCAAAAATAAGTAAAATCCACATGCGTAATCTAAGAGTCCAGGACGGGATCAGCTGTCTGTATGAATAGCTGATCAGGAAGTTCGTCACATCCTGCCCGTACTCTGTGTTTTTGGCCTTTCAGTTAGATTTCAGTTTAGGTCCTTTCGTTTTATGTTGTGTTACACTACTGCCTTTAGTGAGAGAATGACTCTGATGTAAGTGATGATGTGTGTGTGTGTGTGTGTGTGTGTGTGTGTGTGTGTGTGTGCGTGTGTGTGTGTGTGTGTGTGTGCGTGCGCTACAGAGGACAATGACCCTGATCAAAACCTGTGAATTGCAGTATGTTGGTCTTTTAATCTATATTGTATGGAAGGCCTGAAAGGCAAGTAATTTTTTTTTTTTTTTTTTTTTTTTTTTTAACTATGGCCTTTTTAATCTACATTGCCATGGAAAATAAAGTCATTTTAACTTTGCACAAATCCTACCATGTGCTTTGGGTCATATTTGAAGGGGACATGCATTTTATATTTGCATTTTATAGTTTTTGATTAAAACTGTTCTTCACTCATGTAATGAGCCCTTCACAAGATGAAATAAACAAATAAACACAGTATACCTGAAGTGTCCAGGGCATCATCAGAGCATCTGTTTATGACTCCATCCAGTGTTGAGGGTAACGCATTACGAAGTAACCCATCACTGAAAACAGGTTAGTTTGGTCTGTAACAAAGTAATGTAGGGTGTTACTGTTGCTAACTAAGTAATCACATTACAGTTACTAATCAAACAATTATATAGTTACTTTTGTTATGCTTAGATCTTCCACCACCCTGTTATCACAACTTTGCTGTCAGCTTGTTGTATTTAAGAGCTTAAAATCCTTTGTTCTCCTTATGAGAATAAGGAATTGTCCGGCCATTCATAAGGTTTAACTCTTTGGGCCCTATCTTATGTTTTTGTGGCACAAGGCACAAATGCCAGGCGCAAAGGCACAAAACATCCAACTTCGCCGTCTAGTGCCAGGAAAGGAGACTGTGCCCCGCCCCATGTCCTGGCACAAAGAAAATACTACTGTCAGCTGTTCACAATTGCTTCATTAATTTATCAGTGTTTGTTTGGCCAGAGGTGCAATAACCAATCAAAAAGTCTGCTCTCATTACCTGTAAAGTCAGGTGTGCTTGTGGCACAAACATTGGCTGGGTTATCAAGTACAAACAAAGAGAAAAGATTTTCAAGTCACGAAACAAATCTGCTGGCTTATTTAGTCAAAGTACAAAAATGTGCAATGAGACAGGAAGACGCCTTCAAAGCGGTAAAAAAAAGAAAAACGAAAAGTGGTCTGAAATAGAGGCGATTGTTCCTTCATCTTCTGGCATCACCAGGACAGCTGCACAATTCATGGGTGGGTGGAGGAAACAGAAGGAGAAAGTCTCTTTACAGTTGAATAAGCCATGCGCAGAATTACGCACATTATCCATCAAGCAGTAGAAATAGTCCTGTTTACTGAGAACAATTAGGCTCTATTAATTTATCGTTATTAGTGTGAATAATTTTAGAAATACAAAATAAAAGGTATACACAATACACACAGTGTTTACTTTAATATTTAAACTTTATTTCTGGTTATTTCACTTACACACAGGGAGGGAGGGAGAAAAGAAAAAAGTGACGGAAAAAGTCATTTGATTCTCCTCTGGTGTGTGTTTTCTTCATTTCTGTGAAATACTCTATATGATACAGACATTAAAAAATGTGTAACATTTGCCTTGGTCAAGTTCAGGTGTATTTTCCCTAAGAACTGTGAGCATGAAAGGAAAAAAGAAAGAAAGAAAAAGAAAAAAAGAAAGAAAGGAAGAAAGAAAGAAAGAAAAAAAACTGTGAAAAGCTATTAATTATTAGAGAAACTTTTTTTTATTTTATATTTATGGCTAGGCCGCTGTTACTGATCAAATAAAGGACATTTAAAGTGACAATGAGGAACTTTCAGTTTTTCATGACTCTAGCTAGCCTGGCAATGCCCTCCTAACACTCAGCTCAGTGTCCAATGAAAATCAGTCTGGTAACGAGGCCCATCTTTAGAATTGCAAAGATACTTTTTTGACCAGACCAATCAACGACTGGCGGGAGTAGTTCAGTTCGATGACATAGAAGTCAGAAGCTTGTTCACAATAGTTTAATCATGGCGGAGACCTGTGGCTTGGTTTACCAGGCTACCAAAAACTCCTCATTAGTGGAAACTACGGAAAATTAAATACAAGGAATGTTCCAACCAGACGGATAGCAACCTTGAGGACATAAAATGTACTTCTTATTTGTGATTACTACATGTCGAGAAGAGCAGGAGCCTTTAGTAGGAGTCTTTTTATGTGCGATGCGGACACAAGACTCACGCAGCCTTGGGTACAACACAACATGTTAAAAAAACACTAAAAAAAAGCACTAAAACTGATGAAAATAGCCAGTATCACAACACATACAGCAACATCTATGTGATTATTACACAACTTGTGGAAAACTAACGTTAGCCACCACTCGTCTTGTCTGTAGCCTGCAGGCTACCGATGTTTGAGCCACTGTCTATTGGCTTCAGCTTCTGCTGTTAGCAGTTAGCTGCGGCCTGTAGCTGCATCTACTCGGTAATAATTTATTCCAAACAAAAAAATGTTTAACTGTCTCTTTCCATGATGCAGGGCGGGTCAGAATATCATATCATCAGTGAAAGCCAGTGAATCTGTCTGTTTCACTGGCTTTCACTGAATAGCCAGGCCCACAGCACACGTCATACAGTCATGTTAATGCTGATTGGTTCAAGGCTGCTCCAGTAGTTTTACACTTAATCTGGTACTACACCTCCTTTGATTCAAATTCTGCAAAGAATCCTTAATGGAGTGTGGCCAGACCCTTTTCACAAAGTGAAATTCGCAAAGTGAATTATGGTTTTGGTTTACAAGGCTAGATTCTAGCGCACCCTTTGGAGAAAAAGTAATAGTGAAACAAGTGCCTACTGTTGGTAAGATCTTTGCCAGATCTATGCCAGGCAGGCAGAACTCGGGATAACACTGGCAATGCGTGCATTTGTTTGTAAGTGAGTGAAAGAGAGACCGCAGGATGGATCATGATGAGGTAATGTATTTATATGTGACTGAGAAATAAGTTATAAGCCAGTTGTATGGCAGTAATGTTCCCTGAGACCTATTACAGCTATTTTCTGTAGGCTAACGTTACACAGCCATCTGCATTAACGTTACATGCTAAGGTGCAAACTAACAGCCGTAGGCAGAGAATATAATTATGTTATTGTCATTGAGCAGGACAACGAAATTTAAAAAAAAAAAAAAAAAATCGTACCTCTAAGTTAGCAAGGATTTGGACCCGATCACAGGCATTAATAGTAACTGCGTAAAAATAGCAGTCTTTTCAAAAAACCTGATCCAGAAAAAACCTGGTCTAATCTTATAATAATAATAATAATAATAATAATAATAATATTAACTTAATTTATATTGCACCTTTTAAAAACAGAATTTGCAAAGTGCTTTGACAGCTAAGGCAATACAGGATACTCATAGTCAAAAGGGAAAAAAGACAAAAGGCTTAAAGAGCATGTCGAGAATAAAACACTAACAAAGGATAGAAACAATAGGCAGCTCTGTCAGGATCCTGTGTTTTTCTCCCTTGTTTTCCCCTCATTACCCTTTCCTCATGTGGGTGTGTCTGTTTTCTTTCCCCGTCTGTCTTGTTGTTTATGTTTCTGGAGCTGGGCGGAGTTTGGAAATCTCTCTGCACTGATCAGTCTGCACACCTGCTGTCATCACACACCTGTCTCTGATCATACAATCAAGCCACCTACACTGCTAAGACCGGCTCAGTCATCCACTCTTCGCCAGACCGTCCGTTACCCTCCCGTGGTAAACTGTCAGGCTCTCACTGTGTCTACTGCTCATAATCTTTGGCTTTTTGCACTTACGTATTTTCCTTCGTCTTTAGATCTCCTGGGACCAGTCTCCAGCCTCACCTTCCCTGCCTGCACTCCCCCTTCTCCACTCCAGCTGCGCTCCCAAAGTCTCCTCAGCCCTCCTGGATTCACCTGCACGCTCCATCTTCCTGTCCACTCAACCACTCCTCATCAGCTCTCAGCCTCCCCGGACCTTCTGCTGAAACTAACCAAACTCACTCACTGATTTATTGTCTCCAATAAATATCTCCTTGTTTTGTAACTCGTGTTTCTGTGTCTGCATCCTGAGGTCCAGTTACTCAGCGTTCTTAAAAGAACGGTATGGCCAAAGAAATGGACCCCGCAGACCAGGACATGGGGTCAGCCCACCTCCATCGGGCCGTGACTCAACACGGTATGCTCCTGGCTCACCACGACAGCAGCATACAAGCATTGATTGAGTGTAATCAGTCGTTAACTCAACAAGTGACTGCCTTAACCTCTCAGCTCTCAACCTTTCTCTCCTCACAGCGTCCTGCCGCTCCGCCAGCTCCCCCTAGTGACCACAGTCTAAACCCCTCACCTCCACAGGATGTCTGTGCAACTCCTCCGGAGCCCTTTTCAGGTCAGCCAAATCTCTGTCGGGGCTTCCTTTTTCAGTGTAACACAGTTTTCAAGCTCAAACCTGTCTCTTTTTCCACGGATCTCTCCAAGATACAGTACATTTTTGGGTTACTATGGGGCAGGGCATTGGCTTGGGCAGAGGCTAAATTTTCCCGGCATGCTATGGATGGAGTTCTATTCCGTGAGTTTTTGGAGGAGTTTAAACTGGTATTTGATCATCCTGATTATCAAGCTAATGCTTCTGTTCGGCTTATGACTCTCTCTCAAGGACAACGATGGGTTGCAGATTATGCCATCGAGTTTTGGACAGTGGCTGCAGAGGTTGATTTGACAGAGGAGGCACTTAAAGCAGCCTTCCTAAAAGGACTGAGTGAGACCATGAAGGATGAATTGCTATCTCCAGATGAACCTGCTTCTTTAAATGCTCTTGTTTCCTTTGCTAACCGCAGAGATAACCACCTGAAGTCCTGCTGGCGTGAGCGAATCACCTCCCCGGTCTCTACCAGAACCCAATCGGTTCTGTCAGCTCCAGCTCCTGTTCCCATGAACCCAGCCCCGGTTGTCTCCATTCCACCCCCAGCGGAAGAGCCCATGCAGCTGGGCAGAGCCAGGCTAACTCAAGAGGAACGCTAGTGAGTGCCTTTACTGTGGCAAACCTGGCCATTTCATTTCCTCCTGCCCGGTGCGGCCAAAAGGGAGGGCTCACCAGTAAATGTAGGGGTTCTGGTGGGCCACACTCAGACTACATCCAATAAAACCCCCGCTTTCAAGTCCCAGCTACGCTGTGTTGCCAATTCCTGTCTCTCCCGCTGTTGGCGCTCATTGACTCCGGGGCAGAGGAGAACTTCTTGGGCATTCAAGTCGCTGAACAGGCTGGCATCACCACTGAGTCTTTGGAGCAGCCCCAGAACGTATTGGCAGTGGATGGTAGGCTCCTGGCTCGGGTAACACACCGCACTTCACCCATCACGCTCATCCTGTCAGGCAACC
>JAPQLA010004473.1:0-11408 GCA_029822935.1 Naso vlamingii | reverse complement strand
AAACACATCATTGGATGCGGGGCGCTGTACGTCATGGCTACCCGGAACACTCTGTGCACATGAAAACATTGTGTAAGTGTTATTGTGTAGCTTCAACCTGCAGAGTCTTCCAGTAAGTATCACTGAACACCTTCTAAATATGAGTTTTAAATAAAGTCTGACAATGTGAAGTGAATGTGTGCGACATTTTCATCCAGACTGTCCCCAGTAATGCCGACGTCCCCGGTGAAAACGAGGATCCCCCTCACCAGTTTCGGTCATCTGGTAACGGAGGTGAAGGTGAGGACAGTATTTCACTTTTGCGTGCCCAGTCTCTGGTGATCGGATTAAATTTGAACTGTTATTTAGACATATTAGGCCCATTTATGACGTCACTTTCTCTCTACCTGAACGAGCCGACCCTTAAACGTATTGTACGATGGTAAATGTAGGTGGACATTGTCGAAAACTGAGAGAAATATTCTTTTAATGTCTTTTTGCATCATTGCGTAAAAGAAAATAATCGATATCGACCTCCTCGCGCTGCAGCATCGGCCTACATTGAATTGTTTAAATACCTTTGTAACTGACATATTAAATCCATAAATGCAACTCAGTAAGATGTCAAGACACTTAAAATCAATATATTATGTAGGCCAGCTAGGCTATCATATATTTTTGTAAATATGTGAAAAAATAGTAAAGACTTAAAGAAAAGGATAATATCATATAGGTTTGTACCCTGAAAAACTACAGCAGTTTGTCGTTGTTTTATAGATTTTGTTAAGAAAAAAAAAGAGCCTAATTAATAAGTAACATTAGTTGTTGGATGCAACAGACCAGATTGAAGTCCTCTGTGAGATTAACAAGTATTGATTCTGTTAGGGAGGATTTTTATTTTTTTAAATTAAATTTTCATATATAATTCTACCAATAATTACTTTATTATTTCTTTCTTTGGCCACTTGGTGGCAGCAGAAATAAAAACAACACTCAAATATCAGACTCTTGCAAGCTCATATATTGGCCTAACAAAGGTTTGTATAGTTACAGGTTTTAACAGATTTGAAACAACCTAATTATAAATTTGAGTGCTTGTGTCCACCTGATAGTGACCTGATTATAGTCCAGAATTTTCCCTCTTGCAGCTCTGTTTTGGATCTCAGTCATCACCTCAGAAAATAGGCTCTTTAGCTGATAAATGCTCCACTATGTACAGAAGGTAGAGTACAGTGAGACATACTTTTGCCAGTTTCACAACTTCTCACCTGTTAAAAATCTTTCATGAAAACACTGAAAAGGAGCAAAAAAAAAAATAAAAGTGCCTCATTTTCTGTTTTTTGAACTGGCTGCTGCAAAATTACAAGGGCAGAGATGCATTTCATGGCTGGCTCTGGTATCTACATGTTCCTCTGCTGAAAAGACAGGAAGTGTAGTGGAGCTTTGCATATTTGTGGCCCTTTAAAGAGAGTCGCTGTGTCGCCTGTGTTGTTGCTCCACTTGTGGCTCTCTAGTGAGTCTGTGCTGAGTGTCAGCAAACAGCTGTAGCCATGCTGTTTTTCCATTGGTGAGCTTTAACTGTTTGTCGGCCCTGGAAATGAATATCTTGTTAAGATCTGAGTACAGCGGTTATTGGCTGTGGAACATGTTCCTGATAAAATCATAATCGAACCCACAAGAGCACAGCTGCTGTTTCTAAATGGTTTAAACGGCCATCTATTAGTCCATCGTGTTCCAGTGAAGGTGGTTTCACTGGTGTGTTCTTTCTTTGGTTTGAAGGAAAAAACAAATTCCTCTCTACTCATCAAATGCTTTCATCATTTGCAAAAAAGATCAGCATCACTGAGCAGAGGGGCTTCCCAGAACACCTCATGCAAATCTAATGTTCATGATGGAAACTTGTTTTCTCCTTTTTTTACACAAAGCTTTATAGTCTGATTTTCCCTCTTGTTTGTTGTGAATCTGATGCCCGGTGGTGAATACATCTTTTCATTGTATGTAATGCAGAATTAGGAGAGACTGTTTAAGAGGATAACACGTGCTTACTGCATGTACATGAGGGAGTTAGTGTTTTTAGATGGACTTGTTGTTGTTGTTGTTGTTGTTGTTGTCAGGTAGCACGCACAGAGGTCCAGTATAGGATAACAATGACAGGTTGTGAAACACATCATAGATGAAAAGATTGATCCCTCTCTCATGTCTGTAGGCCTATAAGTATGAAATAGGGCCCAACCAATATATCATGTATCGGCCCATATTATCAGCCGATATTGGTCTATTGTAGATGTATCAGTTACAGCGAAAATGTTCTACGAAATGCGCCAGTGGACTAGGACTTGGCTGAGTGATTTAAAAAGGTGGTATTACATAGTTTGTCCACCAGAGGGCGGTCTGGTATTTAATAACTATCAGAGCAACTTAATTATGGCCATTGATACATCGCACAAAATAGCAATTTTAGTAAAACCGGGTTATATTTTGCAGAGAAAATGTCCTCTGGTTTTTCCTCTGGTGTCCTACGACCCCAAAAATCCCAAATAGGTCAGGCTCAAGTATGAATTGTTAGATAGGAGACGCTTAGCTTAGCTTAGCTTAGCTTAGCTTAGCACAAAGACTTAATGTGTGGGGGAAACTGTAAGCCTGGCTAAAAGCAACCCAGAACTTAACCACATGTAGAACCACCTTTGTTGGTTTTGTACTCTGAGTTTATGAGCATTTAACAAACAGGATGGAACCTGTTAACTGGTGACCTTTTAGATGTGCTGATAGACAGATTGGTTTTATTTGGATTGAGTTAGCCTTTTTGTTTCCATTTCCAGGCTTTGGGCCAAGTTTAACTAACCATGTCCTGACTGAAGCTTCCTGTTTAACAATCAGACATGAGACGTTACAGGCAGGTTCCACCACTCAGCAGCCATCTTGGCAATATCCCCAGCCATTTTTTTTTTTTCAGTTTACAAGATCACTATCAGCCGTAACTTCACTTGCAATGTTCCCCAGAATACGAAAACTGCATCCATAGCATCGATAGTCACATCAGTTAAATAATACCTCAAATCAAATTTTTTGTGACTTTGCCTCAAAATAAGATTCAAAGCTTGTTTTAAATGCTAGCGTTAAGTAAAGTGCAAGCTTTTAGACACAATCATAATTTTTTTTGTTTCAAGACTTGTGTTACGGATCATAAAAAATGACATTTTCCTGTCAACATTTCTGAAAAAAGCCCGTCTTAAATACATTTTTTGTGGTAACTAATGTTGGACACTTCAGATGTTTTAATAATATGCAAATGCATTAAAAGAGAAAATTCCAAATCTTCAAACAAAGGGGCTTACAGCTTTTTGCTTTGATCACACAGTCCAACTCACTGCATCAAGGCAGTGAAGAGTCTGGAAGAGTGAGCTCTGTGCAGCTTGCAAGTCCAGACAATTGGCTGCAGTGTCAGCGTCTGAATAATTCGATTTAATCTAATTCACATGATGTCCTGAGTGTGACTTGCATGACCGTAAATCAGTTTGTCATCCCTGTTCTGCTTCGTCAACAAACTGCCTGTTCCGGCATGCAAAAGTACTAAACTTCTTTTTTGTGTTTTGGCCTCAACTGTCACTGACATCTCCAAGGAAATTTCTCAATATCTTGTCACATACCTTTTAAATTTAGTTTGTCTTTAGTAATGGTTTGCAAGTAGAGCACAGACCCTCTGAATGAATGAGACTCACTACAGCAAAGTTGTTGATGTGTGGTATTGATCACAAGTTCCCGTCATTTAAAGTTTCACATTCATTTTGACTCGGCATAGCACTCAAGTAATTTGATAGTGAGGTGAACTGGGTGTGTACAGCACAGAGAACTTTTTTGTTTCCTTCATTCAACATCACACACACATTAACACACTTATGCTTTTATGTTTATGGACACTATACCAACCCTTTGTTTAATTTATGATCCACTTTACCTCTTGAGTTGCAGCCACCAGGGTTCATTGATGTCGGTTTTTTGGTTTCGTTCATGTTTTGCATTTTACTTTCATGTGGGTCCTCTCTGTTTTGTTTTTTTTAAGATAAGTTTTATGTCTTGAATGCACACTGAGTTTGCCTGCCATGGCATGTTAATAATCAGAAATACTTTATTTAACTTCCTAAAGTTCCTCCTTCTGCATTTAAATATAACTCATCATGACATTGTGAAGAAATATCAAATTTTCTGATCACAGTGCTTCCTCTTACTGTGCGCGCACGCATGTGTGTGTGTGTTTCAGAGGCAGCTGTTCGGCATCGAGGCTCCAGTTTCTGTGGAATTGACTGGTTGGCGGAAATACTTTAATAGCTACACACTGCAGGGCCGCCGTAATGTACATAATACACACACACACACCGAGTATGCCTTGCATATGAGCATTGATTTAAGTTTTTACATTTCAGTATTTGGAATTTTTTTTAAACTTTGAATTCAATATATTTCCTTCTCCGCTCTCTTGCAGTGTGTCTTGGTGACTTATGGGATCTTTGCCGTAACAGCAGGCGTCTACTTGATGCGCAGACAAAGTAAAAAGGAAAACCAGGTGTCCAGCTCAGCGGCCTGAAAGATCGACCTCTAACAGTGATGTCTGTTTTTGTTAAGCATTATTTATGACCTGAATAAACAGAAGGAACTGCTGCGCATAAGTGAAAGCTGTACTTTGTTAATAAATATTATGTAAAAGCTTGATGGTGTCTGATTAATGTTCACTTGCTATTGTGAGATGTCTCATAGGTTACAGTCGCACCAGAGTATGTATGTGTTTATATTTGTGTGTGCAGTTAAGTTTTTTCACCACAAGGTGTCCATCTGCTGCTAAAGAAACTGCAACCTAACCAGTTTTACTTATTTTATTTTTTAAATTCTTAAAAAAAAAAAAAAAAAAATCTATATTAAATCCCCAAACAAATATTTTAAAAATAATTTATAAAAGAGAAAGACAGTCACAAAAATTGCACAACATGTAAGACTTTTGCATGAGCAGGATACGTAGCAGGAAAGCAAGGTGCCTACCTACATTTTTATCCTCTTGATTTGACAGGATCCTCTGCAACTAAAATGAATTTAAAATAATTAGTCACCTCAACCCCGAACATTAAAAATGAGGTTCAGTAGATCAATGTGACCCAGATTATGTTTGAGCTTCTAAACTTGTTCAGTTCAGTTATTGACTTTTTAAAATGTACCATTGTTAATGGCTTTGTTTGTGTGTTGTTTCTGCACCTTTATGCAGCTAACTGATCATTTGCTCTCGAAAATTGAACAACAACTCACAGGTTGGATATACTTTGCATTTACTAGACAATGAAAGAGCTACAATTTACAAACAGCCAAAGCTGCTGCTTCTTTTTCTTTTCTTTCTTTCTTTTTTTTTTTTGGCTTTTAAATGACTTTGCACATTTCTTGTCACAATATCTTCAAATGTAGTTTGATTTTAAACAAAAACGCTTTAACAGACAGACATTCATTAGATATGGGTTACGTCGTCCACTTTGTGATGCCATTATTTAATGTTTCACATTCAATTTGAAGGCGCGAGGTGCTTCGCATGTAACCGTCTCACTCTGCTGAAAAGACAGTTGCGCAATGATTAATCTTGCACATTGCATGGGTTCAGAATCAGACCATGTCAGTTTACATTTTCTTTTTTATGTATTTATTCAACCATGGTAACCAACATGCATAAATAACTGAACCGTAAATGGTCTAAAAGAGAATACACACGCACGCGCACTGCTCGCAGATCACATGATTTAAAATAAATCCAGAGCAAGTGAAAGCGAAAGTAAACATACGAATACGAATTTTTTCTTGTGCATTTGGGGTGCAGTCGGGTCGGGTGCAGCAACTGTCGGTGAGTGGTGCTTCATGTCCCATTTGATTGACAGAACGTCCCTCCTCCCTCCGGCGCAGACGATAAACGAAAGTAAAGCTTTCTTCTCGAGAAGAGTTGCGACCATCGGCCGTGGAGAACCTGACAGCAGCTCACAGGCTCAACGAGACTCTGACAGTTACTGCTCGAAAGTAGGCTGAGGTAGGTTGAGCTTTTTTTCTTTTTAAAAAAATATTCTATTTCATGTTATTGTTTAATTAGCCTAACGGATTATTAAATGGACAGGGGATTTTCCAGAAGCGTTTGTGTCCATCTAAGCTCAACAGGTAGCCTGCAATTACGTTAAACTCATTAAAACGCAAGTAAATTCAATGAGATGCTGTTTTTGAAATGGAAATTCCCATTCAGGTCAATTTATTTTTTAGATAGGCTAAATGACGGCATATAAATCCCAGCTAGCGCCTAACATCACCTCACTAAAACTGAATGACATGTCATCATCTTTTTTCTTTTTTTTTCAGATTTAAATGTAGCTCGTTTGTCCACGTTTTTTGGAACTTTCAGCTCTTGCACAGTAGTTTTTATTAACAGGCTACTTGTAATGGCTTCATTTTGTTGTTGTTGTTGTTGCGATTTTGTCAAGTCCAGCTTATTTAATCTCAAGTGAAACAGCTACTATGGAAAACTGTTAATTTAATTTCAGGATGTAAATCTCCACTTTGATCCAGCATTGACAGGGATCATATTTCTGTCCCTGCCCTGCTGCACAGCCAACCATACAAACAACTCCAACACTGTCGCTCAGATGTGTAACCCTGCAAAGCTAAACCTCATTCTTTCATTTCAGCATTTCGAGATCTCTAACAATAGAAAATGTGTTATTGTAGCAGACAAAGTCTCACAGGACAAAATGCAAACTACCTCCAATTTGACTCAGGCTGTTTCTTCAGAAAGAGAAAAAGAAATAAGTGTGTATGATTTGAACTGAGTTTTGGAAAGTAATGTTGAAGCAACAGCAAAATGTTGAAGCAGTGTGTTCTTTTTCAAAATTAGTTATCAAGATTCAACTTAGTGTGACTTTTCACCATTTGGGAGAAGTGATACAGCAGAAAATGAAAGTAAAGCATCACAAAAGTAAAGACAAAGAGTTAAAGAAGGAACAAAAGAGAACTGTATCCTAATTGCGTCACTAATTTCTCAAGTTGCCTGAAGCCTTATTGCTAAGTAACGTTTTGCATTAAAACAGAATAACATATGTTACATATAAAATGTGTCTACGTCAGACAAACCATGAGTAATTGAACTTTGAATAGGGTATGTTGCAGTTACGGTGCAATCAAAGTGCTGTTTATTATGGTAACACTGATTAACTATTTTTGTGACTGATTTAACTATTCTTTTCTGTGGGAGCAAATACCGTGGGATTTTCATTAAGTCAGAATCAGCATTGTGTTTAGCTGATAATAATCTTTTCATTTCCTCAATCATGACTCAACTTGTGAATTTGGTTTAGATATGAGCTAAAAACTAATCATTGATTAGGCTACATTTTAGAGATATCACCATGGTTAACAGCTTCATGTGATAAACTAATTAAATGGACAGAATGAACCTCGCTGGTGCAACGCCGTCAGTGAAATGCCGCTTTTTATTCCCCGTTTGTGCGCCGTAAGTTCTAATGCATAAAGACAATATTTCCTACAGAACAGATGGCAAAGGGGGCATTGAAAACTGAGGATAACCGAATAAGCATTCAATCCACCTGCCAAACAGCCGTGACAGTTTATGGAAACATTTAATGGAGAAATTTTTCAGTTCAGTTATGTTATAAAGTGGACATTTGTAATTACTTAACCGAGAAGATAAAACTTTTTGGCTGAACTTTAATTTCCCATGGATCATGCACCATGAGTGCTTCATTCCACCGCCATTCTCACTCTAGTTAAGCCTATCCTAATATCTCAGGCTATTTTTTTAAACTCCAAAAGCAGTTTTTATCTTGCACGTACGAGGTATTATCCCATATGTACAAGATTTTTTTTCTTCACTCGTCCCTCAGGGCTTCCGTATGAACAATCACTCATGCTCACATTAAGTATGTGTAGAGTCGTATGTCTACCTGCACACCTTTTGGACTGTGAAAGGAAGCCAACACAGACATGGAGAGATGCTAAGGCCTAGATGATAACCACTACTTTGTGGTTCCGCCCCATATCAATAATGTTGATGCCTACTTATTGAATTTTATTCTGAAGGACTTTGCTCCGTAAAGCAGCTTTTTAAAAACACAAATACAGCATGTGCATGCTGACTTTAGAATATTCTTGAATCAACCAGTCATATAAACATGAAGAACAAACCAGAAAAATTTTTTATATCTGGCTTAAATGAGAAAGTGAAAGTGTTCCACTCTCATAACTATGTCACAACTGCCCTGCCATGCGACTCAGCAGTTTGATGGCAGGCTTAACCTTTGATTCTGCTTTGGGTGTGGTTACACAGACACACACCACACTGTTCTAAATTTATTGTAACAGTGTGCAGTAGAGTTAAAGCAGCTGCAATCAATATTTTCAGGATATAAATGTATTAAATGACAGTGTGAAGATGTGAACGGGATTACTGTAGTTTGGAAACTATTGAGAATTATCTTGGAAATCTGCTGCTGCTCTCAGCTTCAGGGTTTATTCAGACCCAATCAGGCTTTGTGAGGATCATCGCAAGTTTGTGCGTAGGTTTCGCAGTGTCTGCCTGTTGCAAATGCAAATTAAGTATTTCTGTTTCCTTGTGAGAGTGTTGTCCAAATCTGTTCACTTTCATTGGCAGATCGACTCATCAACCACCAAAGCGTGATGTCAGGCTGTGTTTTTCCACTTGCTGACTCTATCTAACTTTCCTGGTGCTGTGTTTCTTTTCACAGCCCACAGTGTGCGTCAGCACGGCACCTGATTCGGTGTGAATGGACCCTTACGCGGCTTTATTGTTAATCTGTCCTGCTATAAACTCTTTTGGTTTTTCCGCTCCACTATACATTATCGACTCAGCACCAAACAGCTGACGGACACATTACTGGCTAACTGAAACACTGCACTTGTTTCAGGATTTATACTGTCATTCAAAATCTTGATGTAAGATAAGAACATAGATGCCTTTCCCCTCTCTGTGAGTTCAGTGGGTCATCGATACCCGAGCAAGTAGTTTTGCACGTTCAGTGGTAGTAATGTGGAGACACTGTTACCGCCCTCTAAAGCCCTCTTAAACAAGTCCAAAAATCTCCAACACCCTCCATCTACATGTCATAACACTCCTGTTTTGGCCTCCTTGCACTGGCTTCCTGCTAGTTTCAGGATTCAGTTCAAGGTTCTTGTTACGACTTTCAGAGCTCTTTGTGGTCAGGCGCCTGAGTACCTGTCTGACCTGCTTCATGCACACGCTCCTAGTAGGACACTTAGATCTGCCAACCTGGGTCCGCTGGTTGTTCCCCGTACTAGGCTCAAAACCAAAGGCGACCGAGCCTTTCAGACTGTGGCACCGAAATTGTGGAATGCTCTTCCACTGGACTTGAGAGCCACTGACATTTTTAAGAAACATCTTAAAACAAACCCGTATAGCCAGGCATTTCCTGACTTGTTTTAAACTGATTATACTTTGACTGTCGATGTGTTTGTTGTTTTTTGCTGTTTATCGTTTTATGTGTTTTTATTTTACGCTTTTTTGGTTTACTCCTGTGAAGTACTTTGAGTGAGTCAGTGTCTGTAAGGGGTGCTATATAAATAAATCTTACTTACTTACTTACATATTGTGACTGGGCATTTTCACCACAGTACAGAGATGATGTCACTGTGGGAGCAAACACTGAGGAATTAGTCGTCTGGGCGTAGTGACACGGCACCTCAGACACAGCGTGGTTTTGCTCAGAAAATGACAAAAATAATATTATTTCATAGCGCGATGAATGTGAAAGTCAGCACATGACATTTAACTGTGTAGATGGAGTGTGCTGAAGGTTTTTGGATGTGTTTTAGAGGACTTCAGACAGCAATGAAGCTGTCTCCCCATCAATTCCACTGAATGTGCAAAACTGCTTGTGCGGGGCAGGTATATAGTGACCTACTGAAGGCACGGAGAAGAGAGAGGCATCTGTGTTCTCATCTGTGTTCTCGAGATTTTGGCTGAATAGGCCAAATTCCCAAAAAAGTGCTGTTTTCCTTTAAAAAGAAAAAAATACTGGACTTCTGTTTATTACATGGACACAAACATGACTCCAAATGAGTGATAATGTAGTTTAGTGACTGCTTTATGTGTCAAGTGTTTGCTTACAAGTTTGAAGTGAACAATATGTCAGTGTCTTGTTCACAGCTGGTTTGTGCTGCTTGTTTTTCAAACAGGAACTTACGTAATGCAGTGAAATAAAAAATCCAGACCGTGATCGTCTGTGTTCTTCTTTCTGTTTCAGCTTCATCAGATTTCCTGTGACAGTCCTACAAGGACAGGATACAGAGCAGACCAAGACACTGTCCAAAAATCTCAAGCTTTGTTTTAAGTAACATGGCGTCTCAAAGACAAGACTAAGCAGCAGATGACAAACCAGAAAGGAGTCAGTAATGGAGGATCTGCTAGAGAAAAGCGGAGGAACTGGTGCAACAGACGATCAAGTGGGAGATTCTCCTTTGTAGGATGGTCAGAGACAATCTGAGAAGAACAGTAGTACAGAGCCAGAAACAGATCTGCGCAGCTGAGACACAGAACCAAAGTCATCAGCCGGAAGAACCCGAAGCACCTGAACAAGCACAGTGCCCAGAGAAACTTAACTCAGAGAGCCAAGAGCCAACAGAGGGCCAGCTAGATTTACTGCTGTGGAACAGACCCAACTTGGAGGAAGACCAAGAAGATTGGCAGCAGGTTAGTGCAAAGTTCTCTCCCTTTAAGGCATAGGCAGCAGATTTTAATACTTTGTGATAGTGATTTTGAAAGCAGCTACAACAGACTTTCACTTTGTGTTGAATTTGGCAGTCCCCATTCAAGTGTTACTTCAAAGAAAGACTGCGTTTCTCATGAACACCACAGCCTTGTGTTGTATATACCTTGATCTGGTTAGTGCGTGTATTTGTCTATTACTGCTAATAAGCTTTTTTTTAGCCACTGTCGCAAATTTATACATATCGATGTCAAACCATGTCCCACAATGTATTTCATAAAAACAAGAACTGTTACATACTGTACCTCTGTACGAGCAAAAGGAGCCACAACAAGAATGTTTTTGAGTCCTTCCTATCCCAAAGTTCTTTTCCTTTGTTGGATGAGCGACCATGGTTGACTCTCTCTCTGCTCCCTTTCAGTTCTTCTATCATTTTTTTTTTCTCTCTTTACTTTTTTTGCACCATACTCAAAAGATTTAACATCAAAAATACAATTTCTCGAAACAAGAACTTCTCCTGCTTCCTCGCAACTGGCTAACATGCTGCGCAAAGCAAGCCTTCACCTGGGAAAAGGCCCCTGCATCCTGCACGATGTAAAATAGTTTCTCGTGATTTAATAACTACAATAGTAACTACAGTAGCCAATCTTCCTGCTCACC
>JAPQLA010004455.1:0-14304 GCA_029822935.1 Naso vlamingii | reverse complement strand
CAGCTACATCATTAGATAATGTATCTCTAAGGTGCTTGGGGCCGAGCACAATAACTTCAGTTTTATCTGAGTTTAGTTTCTGTCAGCCAATCAGAAAAGAGTATTCACACAGACCATGGTATAATGTACTTTAATGCAGTAACAGAGCAATATAACATGTTTCCAATAAAATGTCGGTCAGCAGTGATCTGTTGCAGCCCTACCACTTAGCCATGTTGTGTGTGAGTGAGTGTCTTTTTTGAATGTTTTCTAAATCAGGCAATCTTCAAGATGTACATGTAAGAATGCACTTGTAAATCTTTTTTTTCTGGGATCAATCAGCGGAGACTCTCCTGAAGCTGTGTGTCCATTGCCATCCAAGGAATATCCCCAGTGACTGCAAAGGTGCACATAATCCTGTTGAATAAATGTGAGACTCCATACAATTGTGTTCTTTTTGTTCAAACTTCTAAAATGAGATATGTGGCCTTGGTCTCTTTCTTCATTCTTTGTTGGTGTTACTGTGTTTTACCCTTTTTGACCCATTCATGCTAATTTTTGTAATCTGGCTTAATGTATTTCAAGTGCAAATAAAAGAATGTAGAACAGTGAGTTCCAAACAGGGGGTCGGGGCCCCTGGAGGCCTTTAGGTGGCACCAGGGGGGCCTCAGCAAACTGGAGGAAAGATGAGGGAAAATTTTAAATATAAATGAAATCAGATGGATAATATTTTATCTGTATTAGGCCTAATTCACAGATAGCGGAGTATTTTGAAAATTTTGTTTAAAAAAATACCCTGCAACTCGGGTAAGTATGGCATACGGCTTTATAACAATATGTAAAAAGTGTCCAATGTGTGTGCTATCTGTTGAGTGTTGTAATTCTTATGAATTTTACCATTGTGTTGTCATCGTCAGCAAAAAAGGGTCCCTTGCTAGAAGCCTTTGGTCTTTGCGAGGCCCTGGCCTGGAAGTTTGGTGGCGTAGAACAAGTGAGTGAGCAAGATGTCAGCCAAGCAGCCGGTGATACATGAAAGAGGTATTTTTGTCTTTCTTTCAGAATCCATTCTTCATGATCATAACTGCGCCCGTGGCCGTAGCCTGTTACTGTGGATTATTCGGACTTGGCCCTGGTCTGCCATGTCTGTAGACGTTTCTTGTGGGTGCACTACACCTTATAATTTGGCACTGATTCTCTCCGAACTTACTGAATACATTGCTGATGGGTCAGGGAAGAGCCCTTTTGGGTGAAATCCATTTCAATATGGGCAACATAGCTTGGGTCAAAAGTCAAATCTCCCAACATTACTTGTCAGCGAATATCTTAGTTATTAAAGCAGATAGACTTGGTGTCAATGACCAGTTTATATGAAGTCATATCTGAGCTTTCCAGTCAACCCTTGACCTCCGATGACCCTAGAAAGGTCATGATCCGTATCTGTCAATTGATTAATGCCTCTAGTTCAAAATTTTTTTTAAATTATTAAATTTGACAAGTTTTGCATTATTCCAATCATTTTTCCTTGACATGCTCCTCTTCTTTTTAATCATCCTTCACCTTAAGATACCTGTCCCTAACTCACTGCTGCACAGCAGCTATAAATTCAGTTTATTTTTAACCAATCTAAATTGTGGATTTATTGTTCAGTGTGCCATGATTTAGATAAATCTGCACCCTTTTCAGACCACACAGTCATTTACATAATTTGAGAAATTATTGTTTGCAAAAAGAAGTAATACTTGAATTTTATGATTCTCTGGACTTCTATTACGTATCAGTGCATCCAAATGAAAAGTTAGGTGCACTAGTGTAAAAGGTAAGTATGGCACGTTTAGAAATGGATTTCAAGGCTCACAGTTATATTTACTGCTACCATTTGTTGAATACATTTAATGTTTCTTCCTTCAGGACCTGCTGCAGCATGCCTTGACAAAAGTTTAACCTGAAGAAATGTGATGGGATTGCTAAGGCAGGAAAGTTAATTAGGTGCATGGCCCCAAAAAGACTCCCTCAATGCGACGCAGCAATGTGGCACGGGAATACGTCGGCGTTAACCTCGCTCCCCCTACATTTAAGCTATGCTCACAAATGGCTGCAACGTCACAGAGCCACTCCTCCGTAGTGCCCACGTCACTGCCACGCGGGATGTCTGGGTAGTGGCTTATATGGAAATTAGCCAGGTGCTTTTTATGCAAATTAGCCATGTGCCTTTTATGCAGATTAGCCATGCGCTGCATGATGACTGCGGACAGAAACGGTCAGAGATCATCATTACTGGATGGAAACATTAATGATGTTGGTGGGCAAACAAACTGTTAAAGTTATTTAGCTTGCTAACTGTTGTGTTGGTGAAGCTCAACCTGCAGGACAAACTGCGATGGAGAGACGATGGAGAAGGAGAAACATTAAGCAGGTCAAAGTAATGAAGTGGTGTCTGAGTTCAGAACATGATTTGAGCTGCTGACTCTGTTTTCAGCTCACTGTAACTTAAGGCTGTGCACCTCCATCCATGCTTAGCCGCACCACCTTACACTTTGATGACTCTGTCACTCCACCTCAGCAGGCCTCCTGTGGTGCTAGCAGCTTTGGGTCTCCATCCACTGGTGAGTTCCACCCCCATCATGGCGCCTCCTCCTACTGCTACAGAGACCATAGAGAAGTAAGCTCAGATGACTCTGACAGTTCAGGCCTCCCAAGGGAACGAGGTCTGCGGACTCGTCAACTAGAATCCCTTGCTAAGGACATAGAGCATTTTGACCCAAGCAACTCGGAGGCTAGTATAGATGACTACCTTCGAGAAGTCGAACGGTGCCTCCTTGACCTGCCTCATCCTTCCACGCGTGAGAAGCTGAAGCTTCTCTGGAAGGCAATGTGTAGGGGTGTCCACGTGTTCATGGAATCACTCCTTCCTGCAACCAGAGACCGGTACTCAGCCCTTTGTCAGGCTCTCCGGGAGTACTTCTTATATAACGACCCTGCCTCTGCAGCCTTCGGTGCCTTTGCAATAACTCAAAGGAGGATGGAACCTCCAAGGGAGTATTACCGGCGCCTGCAAGTTGCCTACTTCCAAGGCCGCAATGCACCAGGGTTGGAGGAAGACCACGCCTTCAAGTCTCTGTTTGTCAACAACCTCCACGACAGTGTGCGGTTCAATGTCGCACTGTTTTGCAGGACCTCAAATCCCACCATGAAAGACATCCGCAAGCACGCGCAGACAGTGTGGGAGTTGCGCCACCGCTCAAGCAAGAAGCATGAGAGTGACGCTCGGGTCTTGGGAATACAGACTGTTGACAACACAGGCCTGACACTTGAAGGCAATGAGGTGCCCTCCACCAAAGCGGTTGCACGGGTAGGACACAATGGATGTCAACCACCTCGTCAACAGGGTGGATGGCAGAGTCAAGGAGGTTAGAGGTTTGGCAAGCCAAAACAGCGTCACTTTCACCAGCAGAAAGGGGGAATGGACAAGAATGCCAAGTGGGGAAATAAGTTTAACGAAGCGGCCAAAAGTCACAGCAAAGAGGACCGCCTGAAGTCAGAGATGCAGGACTGGATACAGACCTGTTTAAAGGAAGCTGTGCAAAAACTGGATCTGCCCAGTCAACAGGGGCCTGGTCCCCCTAAGGGACCGGACCCTAAGTCCCCAACAGCGTGACTAAGCCAGGTATCCCTTCCCTCTACTAATAAAGTTTACTTTGTAAGTTAGGGAAGGGGACCATGGGAGTCAGAGGGGCTCCCCAAAATGACCGCCTCCCAATCCCCAAGCTTGCCTTCCTTGACCTTCGTGGGTAATCTTGTGCGCAAAGATAATGCCAAGCGCATTTACACCTCAGTGGTAGTAGGGGGGTGTGTCAACACTCTGGCTCTGCTTGATTCTGGGTCCGAGATAAGCCTAATATGTTCAGGTCTTTTTGCAGAAGTCACCAGAACTATGATGTCTCTTGGGAAGCCGTTTCAAAGTGAAGCCTGCAGTGTGAGTATCACCAGCTACACTCAAGACACGTCACCCATCACACAACGTGCCTGGGTTGACATTACCCTCCAAGAGATGTTACTTGTGCATCTCATCTATGTCACCACCATAGACAGAGCCACTGTCCATTCAAACCAGATCAAACCGTACAAACCATTCATTCCTCCGGAACCAGAGACTGACCCTACACCTGAGGAGGGAGGGGGGGTCGCTGCTCCATGAGAAGGAATGACCCTACTAGCAGGACTTAGTTGACTGCATGCCTAGCCCACTTTCTATGCATGCACTAACCCTAGCACCATAATCCGTTTCACATAGTGACCAAAACTCTCATCTGTTTTAGGATGAACCTCCCTTGGATCCTTGGCATCCTCCTCAGCTTACAAACCGTCAAATCTGCAGTGGTAGTTGAACCTGGCCCCCCGACTGGTATTGTCCTGCAGGGGTCGCCTGGACTCCTCATAACCCACTGCTGCCTCTACACCCAGAGATTCTATGTTTGCTTGGACCCCTAGGATGTGTACTGTAACCACATACGCTGACCTCCCCAATTGACCGAAGGAAGGTTAAGTGGAACGCACACATCTGATACCATTGAACATGCGAAGCAGGTAACTGTTCATGTTCTCGAACAACTGGACAAATTCTTGGTCACTGAAAAAGATCTCAGTGACAACAAGCGGCCGAAGCGATTCCTCGGTGCTCTGCTCTCTGCAGCAGCAGGCATCGGCTCACTGTTTTCCATTGGCCTCTCAGCTGCCAACTCTGTCAGCCTCGGAGCACTTCAAAGACACATGGGTGAGCTTGAGGAAGAAATGCCAGAAATCCAACAGAGACTTCTTTTCCCTCGTGAGCAGTTGCAAAGCTTGGGTAGAATCGTTCAGGGAAACATAGTCACTGTAAACTTGCATTCACCTTTTATCAACAACACTGTGCATGCCTTAGAGACATTGTCAAGCATTGTTAAGGAAGATATAACCTATGTGCGTGTAGTCAGGGATCTTATGCAAGATCTCCTTAGAGAAATTAGCTCATCAGTCAGCAGCCTTAGCACAGGCAAGATTCCATCTTACCTAGTCCCACTAACCCTTGTTGAGCAAATTCTCAAGACTGCTACCACCACGGTTATACAACCTTCACAGGTACATCTGGCATACAGTCTTGGCAGCGCCATTCCAATTTCTGTTAACCCACAGAACTTGGAGTTAGGATTTATTTTAAACCTTCCACTTATTGAAAAGCAAAATGTTTACCGTTTAAAATCTGTATTGAATGTTGGGTTTTGGGAGGGTAATACACACATACACCTTAGAACACCACCAACACTTGCCTATCACGACGACCACCCCTCACTCTATCTTATTCCTAATCTTAGCATGTGCACAAAGATGAAAGACATCCACTGGATCTGCCCAAGCAATCCTTTTATCAGAGATGTTACCAATTATCTTTGTGGCTTGAGAACAGATGCTCCTGAGCAAAAATGTCAAGCTAGCCTGTCTATTAAAGATGAAGGGACAGAAACAAGAGTAGAGCGAGCTGGTAGTCGATGGCTCATTAGCACACCTCTTTCTGAAATAATCATGTCCTATGATCGTCATGATACCGCCACTAAGCTGACCTTGCCAAACCAAACAGTATTCCTGACTGTTCCCCAAGGAGCCACAGTGCATATTGACGACATAATCCTTCACCATCTCAGTCCAGACAGGCATGACATAGAGATAGAAATTATGGATGCATTTGTCGGACACAATTTACAATTGATGATACCCTTGAGCGCCAGCTTCTGGCTGAAGGGACAATATTGGTGAAATTTAATCTAAAACCTACAGGGCTCACCGCCACCTTTTCCAGTTATGCAGGTAGGCAACCTCACCAAGACCATCCAATTAGCATAGTGGCCCTCGGACTCTTGCTTACTGGTTGGATCATCACGGCCATAATTGCACACGCCATGTTCAAATTCATTCAGAAAGTACAGGTTAGACTGGATTCCCTGCTCCTGGTGTCGCCTCGTTTTGTGAACCAGTCTGCAAACACCCCACTGGTAAACCCCAATCCTCCACGAGGTGGGGGAAGAGCCTTCTAACCCTTTTCCAAGCACCAATCTTCCTTTCCTTCCTTCTTCTCCTCTCTCTTTCACGTTATTTGTTGCTTATTGCCTTTTTATTTTGATCATATTTGATATGATAACTGTGAGGTATGGAGGATGATACTTTTGTGTGTTTGTTTTTATCTACTCACAATGTGAATGTAGTATAGATAACTAGGCCAGGGGAACATAAAGTCCTGCCCAGACTAGCCTCTGTGTCAATGCCCAGCAGACACTAGCCTCTTAACGTGTACTGAATGAACTGTTGGACCATCATGAACTTTATGTTTCACAGAGGTACATGTGGACTGTTCAGAGACTTTTCCATTCAAAGGACATATCGACTATTCGGCCCTTGGGTTGCTCCAAAGACCGCAGCCAGCACCCCACTCTTCGGACCAAAGGGGGGATGTTGGGACCTCAACCACATGCTTGAGACAAAGGGTTACACAACCACATGTTTAAATCAAAGGATTACACAACCAGCAGATAAGAACAAAAGATGTGCGCCTGCAGCAGTCCAGTAAATCACACGTAAGTGTGATACCCGCCTGAAATCCAAACTTATGCGTCTCATTGGTCAAGACCTGACCGGATCCCAGGTGATGCCAACCAGAATCCCCATGACGTCACCGGCAGGTTAATTGCCGCTGCACTGCGCCACTCCGCGCAATCCCCGTGTGATGAGTTGCAGAAGTGAAGAACACCTTTATTCCCGAAGAGAACGGAGTCGCCGAGGCCCCGCTTCTTCACCGGAGTAGACTCAGCTGTGCCTTCGCTGCCGCACTGAGGACAGCTAAATTCATCCGCTGTAGGACGCTACAGCCGCCCCGCACTCCATCGGATCAACGGATCGACAAAGGCGCCGGGAAGCATGCTACCCACTTTAATTGACTAAAAGTAAGAAAGCTTTTGTTTGGGCAGAGACTTCAGTTAGCGCTAAAGCTATTTACTGTGTGTTTCAAGGACTAACGTGTCCTGTTTATGCTTTGTTTTTGTGCTGTTGTTGTTTGTAACTTGAGGTTACTGTTGTTTTGTTATTCACTTGGTGGATAATCCTTTTAATTTGTGTCATCGTGTGTCGTTCACAATACTTCGCGTTTCTAACTAAGAGACCAGAGGAAAGTAGATGAGCGTCAGTTCATCTGCCAGCCTCTGAGGTGTAGAAAATGAATATTATGT
Organism: Naso vlamingii; assembly: GCA_029822935.1. Lineage (NCBI taxonomy): Eukaryota > Metazoa > Chordata > Actinopteri > Acanthuriformes > Acanthuridae > Naso > Naso vlamingii. Next base: position 7,075 of record JAPQLA010004455.1, on the reverse strand, counting down.
CCATCCAAGACTCAGAGTACCTCACGCTGTTTTTCGAGCTTAAGCTCTTTCTCTTTTTCCTCTCTCTCTCTGTTACTAACCCACACCAACACGCACACCTGTACACAGACACTTCATACGTTGTCTTTAAAGGCACATCCGAATCACACATCACTTACTGGGCTTCTCTCAGGAGAGCCAGTAGTCGCGCCCAAGCGCATTTACTTAATTTAACTGTTACTACACTAGTTACACTGTTACTGCTACACTAGAGCATTCAGTGTGCACAGTCTCGCTGTTCGCCATTGTGTGTGCTTTAAAGGAATATGTGGAGCCAGCAGAACTGCAACCATTGTCTCGCTCAAACCTAGCGCGGTCACCTTCTGCGACTACATGTGACCAGACGTACTCACATCCGCCATCTTAGACTAAGGCCACGTGGTCGCCATCTTGTCTCTCTCTCTCTCTCTCTCACACACACACACACGCACACGCCTGCATTGTGTTTATTGATTGTGTCATTTTGCCAATTTTGTGTTCAGTTAAGTAGTAGTTTAGAGAAGTGTTCATTTACTGGATGTATTGATTTGTTAATGAGTACATTTGGTAATAAACATCTGTCAGCTGAATCAGAACTGTCCTTTGTGGTTATTTGTTCATGATTTGCTGTAACATTTGCTGGTTGATACGGTCAGTGCTCGATCTCACGCCTTTTATTCATTTCAGTGTTTAATATTTGACAATTAATATTAACGAATTTAGGCAATTCCCTCCATTTGAGTCTGATAGTTTGGTCATTGATCCCTGATTTCAGGGTGGTGCCCTGCAATTATTAATTAAATAATAATAAATAATTTCTTAATTAATAATTTTAATTCTTTATTAGTTACTTTCGGTAATTAGACGTCAATAACCAAACTTTCTTGAAGCGATTCCCAACACAGCCACTGAGTGGCGTGAAGCAATGATTCATTGATTACTGATTGCCGATCATTAGTTACTCTTTTTCTGTCCCATTCATTCAGTCATTCGTCACTCTGTTGGTGTATAATCAGGTAAACACTGTACTTACTAGTTACTCAGTAGTTGCCTTAAGCTGCAGTCACTTAACCATTCATTCACGGCCCCTCAAAGAGAAATACATCTCCATGATTAAGACAGCAACTGTATTTTCTCTGGGATTTCACAAGTCGTTATGAGAATAACAGGCCAAAGATGGGATGATTCTCATAATGTTTTTAGTAATGATATTCACAACACATATACTGTCATATTCACATCCAAGGTTCTGTAGTATGAGAGAGCAAGTTTCAAACCTGCCACCCTCAGATTCAAGCGCTGCTGAGGGGATTCTTGGGTCCCACAGAGGATCAAATTGACTTGTTACCGCTTTAATATTAGTTAACGAGTTTGTGTACGCTAAACTAGTGAATTACACCGAGTTGTTACTCATTAATGAATGATTACTTCATCATAACACGACCAGGGTAATGTTGTTAAACAGTTTGTGTACCTTCAAGTACTGCAATGCATCATACTGAGCTTCCCATATCTAATCATTACCTGATGGTTCATTACTACAGTCTGTTTACCATTAACTAAACATTAGTGCTTCAATTACCGTCCCACAGGAGCTTCTCATTAACTAAGCATTAACTATCCAGGTGTTCCTCATCCGCTCCTCATTGTTTCCTTAATATCTACACACATTTTTGTGTACCTTATTGTGAAGTGTGACTGATTAGATCATATTTTGTTAAAATCAAGTTGTCATAACAAAACATTTTCAATTAGGACTATGTTGTCTTGTCATGTCAGTACAAAGATTTTTTTTTTTTTTTTTTTTTGGTTAATGTCAAATTGTGTAGTTGACATCAACCAAGTCTGAAATAACAAAGGAAATAACATTTACTGACCACAGTCATGTCAATTTGAAAACTGTGACTCCTTGTGTTGTAAAAGTATTATAAATCAATCTCGAATCTTGTTTTACATTCTCTCTTAAAGTATTTTTTAAGTTGATCAGTTAACATTTTTAAAGCAGGCAGGGAGAGGCACTCTGTTTTACTCATACTCTGTTAATAACTGAGCTCCCACTCCTGCAGTGAGTAGCCTCCCTTCGGCCACACACACACACACACACACACACACACATCTACACTGGTGAGAAATTTGCCCAGTTGACAACACTGCGGACATGATCATGTTTTGGTTAGTGTGTGCACGTCATGTCATGTGGCTGATTGTGTTTGTAAAAGTGACAGAGACAGACAGGACAATGCAACAAGGTTGATTTCTCATCAATGACATGTTGTTATTAGGCCACTAACAAATAAACTATAGATTTTAATAAAACATTTTGATAGTAATGGTTAATATACAGTGTTGTTTACAATTTTCAGACACACCATCACATGGATGAATGAGAACCTTTAAAGTCAAGTTGTTAAATAAATGATGCTATGTGATAAATTGGCCTAGATGGATTTAAATAGATCATGTGATCCCTGATTGATACTGCCTCCAGCAATGGTGATCAGCCCAACAAAACCTTACTGGGCCGCCCTTAGTTTGGATATTAACAATGCCCGCTCCTTTCAATGTTTCCTTTCCTCTCCTCTCAGAATTTCCTCCCTCTTCATAAACTTGGGGAACATCCTGAACAGTTACCGTTAGAGGAAGACAGACAAGAGGCAAGAAGGCAACATATGAGGGGAGCAGGGAGGACATGAGGAGGTCAGAGGGGGCATGCGGACAACCAGAGGGGCAGATAGTGGAGCTGGTAGAGGAGGGAGGAGGGAGGGGAGACTGCAGTGGTTTGGTCTCCTGTAGTTCTCTCTTTTGGCCCTTAGATGTCCCCGTGTACCACACTGCAGCACGGCAACATATCCCACAACAGAAGAAGCTGCACTGCACAGTGTGTGTCTCTGAGAGAGGGCAGCAGAAAAATTACAGACTCTCTCTCTCTCTCTTCCTGTAGAAAAAAATGCAATTTCCAGCCTGTGATCTTTCCACAGCCACTGATGTAACAGGCTGCTTTCTTGACTGCTGCTGTTAAAAACAAGGTTCAGCAATTTGAGAAATCCACTTATTTGCTTTCTTTCAAGAGACTATGATAAGACTGATATCAATCTTTAGTCCTGTCTTTAGTATATATGTGCATTCAGGTTGTGGTTAGCATAGCTAGCTCCCTCCAAAGAGATTCGAAAATACAGAACACACCGAACAAAAAAAGAAAAATAAAGTTTATTACACCACTGCTCCCATAGTTGCGACACCTATGTTTTGTACAGCATTCATGCAATTTACAATGTATTACAAAATGTATTTCCATACATCACAAAAAAGAGGAAATTTAGAAAATGAGCAAAGCCTACGGACCCTGTTTTGATCATTTATGGCACTGAGCCTAAAGCGCACAGCCCTAGTTCGATGGGGGCGTGTCCTAGTCCACTTTGCTTAGCTTGCTAACTAAAGCAACCTTTTCTTCGTGGCTTTTAAAAAACAGTATCACAAGCTGACTTAAATGTTTCCAAATGACTTGTTTCAAAAGAGAATCCTGTAATCCTGTAGAGGGGTTCTGAAATAGGGCTCCTGAAAGTCACATAACTTCCTGCTAAAACACTGAAGGTAAAGCTACACGTTATAGGCATAGAGTGAGTGTCCTCAGCAGTCCATGGATCATGCACAAGTCTGTTCCATAGAGCTACAACTGGAATTATTAAGTGAAATGAGGTAAAATGTAATGTCAGATTGATACTTTACCTGAAAACAAGCTGTTTGACTTTCCCTGCGTGTCTGTTTTTATGTGCTGTAAGAGAAAAGAAATGTGACAGGTCTGAGGAAGTGGGCTCAGCTTTGAGGCAAATTTGACACAGTGGACATTGACTGACTGACTGGATGTAGGCTGTGTGTAGAAGGCTGCAACAACAATTTCAGGCAGCACCCCCCCACCATCCGCTTTCTGTGTGTTCCTGTGTTCAGAATCCCCATCAGCTGATCCTTGGCTCAGCACAAAACGAAAAACAAACAAACCAGCATGTTTTTTAGCAGAATAATAATAGATGCGGTCAGACCTTTCGCCATTGGTGTGTAAATGTGTGTGTATGAGTTCCTGATGAGCAAGTTGGCTCGTTGTAGAGAAGTCACTTGTGCTCAGTGTATGAATGTGTGTGTATTTGGGTTAATGCTGACTCGTGTTGTAAAAGTGCTTTGAGTAGTTGAAAGAGTAGAAGAGTGCCATAAAAATACAGTCCATTTATCTCTCTCTCTCTCTCTCTCTCCATATATACATAGATACATACATACATACATATACCGTGCCTACACTTGCAAAAACTCTACATGATTGACTGTCTTTCTCTCCAGTGCAACCTCTACCCATGCCTTCTGATGCTAGCTTCCCCTGCTGTCCACCACTGGCTCCAACTACTTTTCCTGTACAGACTGCAAGTAGCCACATGACCTCTCATTTGCACCACCTTACCCCCTCACAGTCTGTTACTGCATATCCCTGTCAGAATCACTCACATACGCTCACGACCTTATGTCTCCCCTAAACCAACTGGAGCATCTTTAAACAACTTGATTTCAATGCCTTTATTGAAGTCTATTCCAGCTGCAGTCAACAAAGAGTTTTCTATCTTAGAATCTGCCTCAGTTTTTAAATCTAGGATAGGGCTTGAATTTATACATATAAATGTGAGGAGTTTGGTCTCTTACACTATATTAGGACATTAATTCAACAAGCAAATCCTGATATTTTAGTCTTTTCTGAAACTTGGCTAAGAAAATCTGTTCCTGACTCTGATATATTACTGGACGGTTTTAATCTTTTTAGAACAGACAGAAAAGGGAAAGGTGGTGGTGTCACAGTCTATGTCAAAGCTTGTTTTCAGGTATCTGTACAACTTTCAGTCTCTGTTCCAAAGGAATATAAGTGTTTTATCAGTAAATCTTGGGAAAAACTCACAGATAACTGTGATAGGGGCATATAGACCTCCGTCAGCCCTCTCTGGTGCTATTGTTAATTTAGCAGACATTTTTTCCTCCTTCATTGCATCAGAATTATTAATTATGGGTGATTTTAACCTTGATTGGGAAAAAACAATATCTGACCACTTCAAGGACATTTGCACAAATTTAAGGCTGACTCAATTAATTACCAAACCAAAATGCCCTAATGTGACATGTAGCTCCAAATCCTCATTGATTGATATTATTCTCACCAATATGCCTCAGAAGTATTCATCCGGTGGAGTTTTTCCCCAGGATTTTAGTAATCACTGCCCAATTGTCTGTCTCAGAAATGTCAAATTACCTAGAGCCAAACCACGGATCATAAGTAAAAGGAATTTTAGGAATTTTGACACACAGAGGTTCTTACACGATTTAAACATGTGTGATTTACATAAGGTGTCCCTCATATCTGATCCAGATATGGCCCTTACATTCTTCAGCAATACTTTTATCTCTATTGCAGATAAACATGCTCCTTTAAAAAGGCTACGAATTAAAGGTAGACACTCTCCTTGGTTCTTGCATGAATTGTCAATGCAATTAGTGAGAAGAATGTTGCATGGGCAAAAGCTAGGGACGCTGGGGCTGTCTCGAATTGACTTTTATTCAGGCAGTTACAAAACAGCCAGCTACAGCTAGTACTATTTCAGCTGCAACACTTGTTTTAATTGATATTATTTGTGCCCTTGATAAAGGCCAACACTGTGCTGCTTTATTCATTGACCTATCTAAAGCATTTGATACTGTGGATCACACTCTGTTAGTAGAGAGACTAGCTTCACTTGGCTTAGATCAGAATGCTTGTAACTGGTTTACAATCTATCTGTTTCCCAGAACCCAATGTGTTGTTGCTGACTGTACTCAGTCCACATTCTTGAATGTTACCAAAGGCATACCACAAGGCTCAGTCTTAGGTCCTCTGCTGTTCACCTTATATATAAAAAATATTGTCTCTTTTGATAATGGATGTAAAGCACACTTTTATGCTGACGATACTGTTCTTAATTCATCTGCTTCTACATTGAGAGGTGCGCTAGCTAATTTACAGTCAGCTTTTGTTTCTATCCAGCACTCACTTTCGAACTTCAACTTGTTTTAAATGGATCAAAAACTAAATATATGCAGTTCTCTTGGTCCTGTATGGAGGAACCTGACTTTGTTATCCATATCTTAGATGGCTTTCAAATTGAAAGGGTGTCCTCCAACAAATATCTCAGTATACTTATAGATGAAAAGTTGACCTTCAAATTACATGTTGATGACCTAGCTAGACAGTTAAGGATGAAACTTGGGTTCCTCTATGATAAAAGAACATGTTTCTCCAGGGACAATAGAAAGCTGCTGATACAGTCTACTTGTCTGCCAGTTCTTGACTATGGAGATACTATTATATATGCACATGCATGTATATTATATGCATGCTGCCCCCTCCACTTTGAAACAGCTTGACACAGTCTATCACTCAGCAGTACGTTTTATAACTGGTGATCATTTTAGAACTCGTCATTGTAATCTTTACCAGGCAGTAGGTTGGCCATCTCTTACCAGTAGGAGAACACAGCATTTGCTTCTATATGTCTATAAGACTGTTTTACAAAAGCTTCCCAGTTATCTGTCATCACTTATCACCTGGAGCTCAGTTCACTCTCTAACAAGATCTCATGATTGGCTTGTTCTTGATGTTCCTTATGTGAGAACAAAATTGGGTAAAACTGCTTATAGCTACTATGCTCCTACAGCCTGGAATACTTTTCAAAGTGACCACCAAGTTGAAAAGTCTGGTCTCCTTGGGTCACTTTAAATTCTTACTAAAGAGCCTGATAGAGGAGGTTTGTCCATGCTATGAGTACTATGAGTAGTAAGTCCACATTTTATTATATTTATTTTGTAATGTTTTTGATGTGTTCATTTTTTATGTATGTATGATTGTTTTTTGTTTTATAACCAGGGCACCATCGAAAATGAGACCTTGGTCTCAATGGGTCCCCCTGTCTAAATAAAGGTTATATAAATAAATTATATATATATATATATATATATATATATATATATATATATATATATATATATATATAGA
>JAPQLA010004420.1:0-14308 GCA_029822935.1 Naso vlamingii | reverse complement strand
TGACAAATAACCAAAATGGGGTGATAATTGGAAGAGGCTCTGTCAAGATTATTTCCTGGAATGTGGGAGGCCTGAACACTTAAAGGCAGATGTCATATTCCTACAAGAAATGCACTTACGCATTTCAGACCACAAACGACTAAGTAAACCCTGGATAGGTCATATTTTTCATTCAACGTTCAACTTAAAAACGAGAGACACAGCCATCCTGATGAATAAAAAAGTCAACTTTGTTCACTCCAACACTCTGTGTGATCCCAGTGGCCGATTTATTATAGTTACTGGCTCCATTCACCAAATTCCAGTTGCTCTAGTCTCTGTGTATGCCCCAAACTGGGATGATGTAGAATTTGTTAAGAAGCTTATATCATTAATTCCTGATCTACGTACTTACAAGTTAATATTTGGAGGAGACATAAATTGTGTGATGGACCCCTGTCTAGACAGATCAAGCTCTAAAACAGCTACGCAATCCAAGATGTCACAAGCTTTGGCTACTTTTATGGCCCAGTGTGGCAGTGTCGACCCCTGAAGAACCTCTCACCCAACTGACGGGCAATATTCGTTTTACTCACATGCCCACAACTCTTATTCGCGTATAGATTATTTTTTTATAGATGAGACACTTCTCCCTTCTGTAAAATTAGTTGAGTACTCCTCTATAGTTAACTCTGACCACTCCCCTGTGGTTCTTGACCTACAATTTGAAGCCCAACATAGAGAGAGTCGCACTTGGAGACTAGATCCCACACTCCTATCCGACGGTGAATTTTGTAAACGCATCAGTCAGTCAATCGACCTTTTTGTGGAAACCAACAAAAATGAACATTCTAACCCATCCTTGCTGTGGGAAACGCTCAAGGCCTTTTCAGGGGCGAAATAATCTCATATACTGCGCACATTAATAAGACATTGAAAAGGCGTTTGGCTGAGCTCTTAGAAGCTATAGTGGATGTGGACCGCCGATGCTCTGCGCTACCATCTCCAGAGCTACTCAAGGAGAGACTGGCTCTCCAGACCGAATTCAACCTTTTATCCACTAGAGACGCAGAAAAGATGCTACTTTAAGCCAGGGGATCACTGTATGAACATGGGGATAAGGCCGGTCGCCTCCTCCCGCATCAGTTGAAGAGTAGGACAGCTTCACAGCAAATATCTGATATTATGAGTGATTCAGGTATATTAACAAGGATCCCTGATGAAATTAACAGGACCTTCGAAACCTACTACTCCAATAAATCCGAATTACCTGACGGCGATGTTGATGTACAAAACTTCTTCAATGGACTCAACATTCACTAGAACAGCAGGAAAAATTGGAAACACCACTATCGCTCAGTGAAATAACCAGCGCCATAAAACTAATGCAGAGTGGGAAGTCCCCAGGGTCGGACGGCTACCCTGTTGAATTTTATAAGAAGTTCTCCAAGCAATTAGCACCACTACTTTTAGGGATGTATGAGAACTCTCTCCAAGAAGGTAAATTACCACCTACACTCAATCAGGCATCAATATCACTGATCCTTAAAAAGATAAAGACCCTAAATTATGTTCCTCTTATAGACCTATTTCTCTTCTAAATGTAGATGATAAACTGCTCACTAAGGCCCTGGCTTGTAGAATGGAAACAGTTTTACCTTCCATTATCTCGACAGACCAAACAGGATTTATTAAAAATCGCCACTCTTTTACAAACATACGGAGGCTTCTCAACATCATTCACTCCCCAGCCCATCCAACTAGTCCAGAGATGGTTATTTCGCTCGATGCAGAAAAAGCTTTTGACCGGGTCGAGTGGGGTCATCTATTTTTTTTACACTAAATCAATTTGGATTTGGAGAAAAATTTATTTCCTGGCTACATTTATTGTACTCTTCACCTCAGGCTTGTGTATGTACTAATACCCAGCGATCACAGTTCTTTCCGCTCTCACAAGGCACGCGACAAGGATGCCCAATTTCCCCCCTCCTTTTTGCTATAACTATCGAACCGTTGTCAATTGCTCTTAAAGCCAATAACTTTTTTTCTGGTATAAATAGGGGAGAAACAAGGTGTCCTTATATGCGGACGACTTGCTCCTTTATATTTCCAATCCGGCAGTCTCCATCCCATATATTTTAACTACTCTCCAATCCTTTGGCACCGTCTCTGGGTACAGATTAAATCTACAGAAAAGTGAATGTTTTCCTATTAATCAGTTAGCCCACAAAATACCACAGTCTAGTATACCATTTAAATTATCCACTATTAGGTTTAAATACTTGGGAGTTATTATCACTAACTCCATCCATTCTCTCCTAGAAGAAAACTTTACATCTCTTTCAATCAAAGTAAAATCAGACTTACAGAGATGGAACAGCCTAACTATCTCTCTTAGAGGTAGAATACAATCCATTAAAATGAATGTGCTCCCAAAATACTTATACCTATTCCAATGTTTGCCCATTTGGTTGCCTAAACTTTTTTTTTCTCAATTGGATTCAACAATTCTAAATTTTATATGGGGAGGTAAAAATCCAAGAATCCGCAAGTCTCTTCTCCAGAGAAGAAGATCACATGGAGGACTTGGCCTGCCCAATTTTCAATTATACTATTGGGCAAATTTGCATAAAATTGCACTCTGGATCTCAGACATGGATAGTGACTGGGTCCACCTAGAGGCTAGCTCCTGTCACTCCTCATCTTTAAAAGCTTTGGTATGTAGCAGCCTCCCACTCAAACCTAGACTGCACTCTACCAACCCCATTGTTATTAATACTCTGAAAATTTGGCAGCAGGTGAGACACCAATTCGGCTGGATCTCCTTACCTTTATCCACACCTATTTGTAACAATCAGCTATTTCAACCAGCCAGGTTCGATTCAAGGTTTGTTTCCAGGAGCAGACAAGGCCTGTCCTGCCTTGGCAACCTATATGTCAATGGCCTCTTTGCTAGCTTCTCACAACTACGCTCCACATTCAACCTTCAGCAATCTGACCTGTTTAGATATTTTTAAATTCGCAACTTTGTCAAATCCAACTCCTCAGTGTTTCCACAAGCTCCGCCAGCCTCGGGTGTCGACTATTTTCTTTCAGTTGGTAGCTTATCAAAGGGACATATTTCTTTTATTTATAACCTTTAATCAACAACAACCCCACCTCCAGCCCTACATAAAATCAAGGCTAGTTGGGAGACTGAACTTGGCATTACCTTGACTGATGAGTGGTGGCACGACGCACTGCACGCAATTAATTCATCCTCCTCCTGTGCAAGGCTCACCCTCATTCAGTTTAAGGTTCTTCATAGGATTCATTATAGCAAGATCAGATTATCAAAGATTTATCCAAATCTCTCTGACACTTGTGATAGGTGTTCTCAAGCACCAGCGGACCTGACTCACATGTTCTTGTCATGCCCGAGCTTGGTGGAGTACTGGAAGTCGTTCTTTAATTTCATATCAGAGGTTTTACAGCTGACATTAGCCCCATCACCCCAGATTACTATTTTTGGTATTCCTGAGGAAGGAGTTAAAGTGACCATTAAACAAGTCAATGTTCTCTCCTTTGCTTCATTAATATCCCGTCGTCGGATTCTCCTCCTCTAGAAGAATCATTTACCCCCTTCAAACACATCCTGGCTGCAGGATTTGTTGTCATTTTTAAAACTGGAAAAGATCAAATTCACCATTCGTGGTTCAACTGACAAATTTTACAGGTGTTGGCAGCCTCTCATCTCTCACTTTCAAAAATGCAATCTATTTCATTCATCTAAATAACATTCCATGAGTGTTATATCCCAGTCCCAGGAAGTACATGCTGACAACTTATAACACGGTGTATCTCTTTTTGTCGCTGTTTTTTTTTTTTTTTTTTTTCCTGCTTTGTTTCTTGTTTCTACTCTCCTTACATAAATGTATTTATTTAAGATTTGGTAACCTTTTTGGAGATATGCGGAGGAGAATTAGAGTTGAATGAGTCAATTTTACGAACACAATCACTGGCTTCACTTTATTCAGGTGACAACTCTGTAAGTACTGTACTTTTCTAATGTTTCTGTTTAATTTTTTGTAATATTCTCTCTCTTTTTTTCTATCCGTATATATGTCCTCCTTTACAACGTACCTATCATACTTTGTTTTAGAACAGAGTCCCCACCCCAAAAGGTAAATTAAAAGATAAATAAATAAATAATCAATAGATGAGTAAATCTGAGTGTTCCTGTATGTCTGTGTTCTGTTGTGAAAAAACAATGATCACGGAACCCCAGGGGCCAGAATTTGTCATTCAACCATGTGTTGAAGCTAAAACCTGCTGATTCAGAAGGACCAAAGGCCTCACAAACCTTCTCAAGGGCTGTGATTATGTTAGTCATATTGTCTGCATTATCAGGGATGAGTGTGACACGTTTTACCTGTTAAATTTAATGTCATGTATAGACCTCTGGTTTTTGCCAAAATATAATCAAGAGCCATTTTGTGCTTCAGCAGAGTTAATCTGTGGAACTCATCATTTGCAGCTAAGTACTGAAAACCTTTTATTGTTTCGTTAGCAAATGCTGACATTGAATAGGTTACATAATCTATGTGGTCAGCCAAAAATGTGACTCCATACCACAGGGATAAACCTGTCCCCCATTTTTCACCCATACGGCAGTGGTAAGATTGAAGGTTAGAAAACTGTGCCATCCCTTGCGTATGAATTTGGCCATGCTCTGGGGACTGGGTCATAGTAATAGGGAATAATGCTAGATTAGCAATAGTGAGATTTACAAAGCAGCAACAGCCAGACCATCCAGGAGGTACGAAAAGGAATGTTTCATTACCACAGAGCCAATAAACATTACCAATAGGTGGTACACCTTTATGTGCAGGAGCATTGAGAAAATTATGAACTATGACATGTTCTCCATTCCCAAAGGTGATATAAATGGGACCAAGACCCGATTTATACGATGGCAGACTAGCAACAGGGTTTGGGTCATGTGAAACCTCCATAAATTGACCTTTAACATTTGAACATAGACAGATGTGATTTGAAATCCTATGATCTACAGGGACCTCAGCTGGTTCTGAAAGAGCAGAATTGAAAGGAACAGATTGTGGGATCATTTTATCACAAAACCAATTACACAGGATAAATACACATTTGTTTGGTCTGCTAGATGACTATATAATCTTCGACTAGCATTACACCATAAATAGTGGGAATATTCACAATAATTCCATGTGTCTTTATCCATATGTGGACGGTTAATGAAATATTGGACTAGACTAACAACTGGGTCTAAGCAAGGACAATGTCTCACCTCAAGTTGAAATAAAGAATGCCAATTTGCTGGTGGCCTCTGAATAGCCAAGACTGTAGTGTTAGGACCATACACTCTATTTTTTAGCCAACTAATGAAGGAGTATCAACTATTTTAATCATAGTGTTTCTGAAGACTAGCAATATTTGACTTATGCCAAACAGAGGAATTTTTTAATGGCCAAAATTTGGTCTCACCAGACTATTACACCTTCTCCAGCTCTGAGGGTCTCTCAAGTGCCTGCTGTTTTTAACAGCAGCTTTCTCCTCCACCGAGCTATGACTGGTGAAGCTTCCAGACAACAGCTGTCACAGCACAGTTTCTCCAGTCTCTGTCTGCTTGTAAATCAGTCTGATTAGTCTTTGGTCTTTCATTGGCCTTTCTCACTAGTATTTTTCTTGCACTGTAACTCACTGCGAGAATGGTCTGCTCTAGGCAGATTAGCTCTTGTGCCAAACCTTTTCCATTTGTTGTTAATAATACAACCATATTCCAATGAATATTCAGTGATATAATTCCCTTTTATCCATCCCCACAATAAAAATTTCACGGATTTGCTTGTAATTGTCTCCATGTTACAGGTTTTGCCACAATACTGGTTGATTATAAGTTGGACCCTCCAGATACAGGTGCATTTATTTTATATAAACTGAATCCCCTTGATTACATTCAGGTGATCTTCATTCAATTAACAAATACAGTGATTTTTGAAAGCAACTGGTTGCAGCAGTGATTATTTGTATCCCAATAAAGGGAAATGAGAACATATGCAATCCAATATTTTGAGTAAGTATTATTTTTCATACATTTCTGTCATTCTGCAGAGAGCTGTTTCCAGTTTTAAAATCTATTGATGTTTATAACAAGGTCAAATTAAATCCACTGTGACTTGATGGGCTGTGGTAAAAACACAGACACGAAGACACGGTGGCTCAGAATGAGAGTCCATCTTTATTTCAGTCTCACCATATTTATACTTAGTACGTTTAAGTTGTCATGGCAATTTGATCATAACAATACACTTTAACCTTGACAAATTAATTCTTGAGTAAGACAGGATGTTCAGACCACACACACAACCATAAGGAATGATTGCCAAACCATGGGCTGCTTCCAAAGATAGGCATTTCTGAGGTCTCCTTGACCTCCTATTTTCATAATCAATCTATATTTCTCGGAAAAAAAAAAAAGTCTCGCCAACATCTGCGTCGCACATGGGCCTGCATTTATTAGGGATGTGCAATACCACTATTTTTCCTTTCGATCCGATACCAAGTAATACCAAGGCTAGTATCCCGATACCAATATCGATATCAATGCTTTTAGATGTCTACTTGTGTATATGAAAATGATGACTTTTACAATGAACACTTGTAAATGTGATTATAAAAAAATGTATTTTATACCTCTGTGTAAGAATTAGGCTTAATAAGCTGCCAAATATGAGACTTTGTTTTCTCTTTAATAACAGCAATTATATGACACAGGTCAACTGAAAATCTGGGCAAATCAAACACCCTCTTGTGATAAATAACATTAAAATAATGTCTTCAAAAAATAAATAAGAACAGATGCTTAATCATAGCAAGCATAAGACACAGGTCAACTGAAAATCTGGGCAAATCAAACACCCTTTAAGTCATATTTTTAAAAAATCTCTCTAAAAAAAAAAACTGAAAATAAGGACAGTTTCTCTGACTTTTATATACTTGTTTTGGGCCAGACAGAATGGTCTTCAGGTTAGAACTTGAAACATGTGCAAATGAGTCATTAAGATGTTTTTTACTCCCCATTGACAACAAAGCTCACATTCTACCTTGATTCATTTCCCATTTATATGTTTTTGTTTAGAAACAACAGCATGTTGACATGATCCCCCTTCAGTCTGTTTCTTCTTTGGCTCACTAACCCTCCTGCCTTGGAGAATATCCTCTCTCCTCATTTAGATCCTCATCATTTAAGCAAAGGGAGCTCTTCCCAAGTAGACAAAGGGCTGTGGTCACCATTTCCCTCTGTTCATGGAGCCTCTCTAACATGTAGAACACCGAATTCCACCTGGTTTCCACTGATTGGATCAGTTCATGCTCTGCAACATTCAGTTGTTTTTGAATCTGCTTCAGCTTCTCTGTAGCTTTTGCACTATGGTGGAAAAAGAAGACTATGCTGCTGCATTTTTCCAAGAGCTGAACAACTTCAGGGACCGCTTTTATCCCATCTTTTACAACAAGGTTTATGGTGTGGGCAAAGCAAGGATAGTGTTTCCACCCTGCCTTGTGAACTGCAGACACCATATTAGCACCGTTGTCTATGACAACTGCTATCACCTTCTGAGTTATGGCCCATTCATCTGTTATTCTTTTTAGCTGTAGACTGATGTTGTCTGCTGTATGCTGGCCAGGGAAACAACGGGTTTACAAAACAAACTCTTGCATTTTCCAGTTGTCAATGAAATGACAGGACACAGTCAAATATGCTTCTGTGGACCTCGAAGTCCACATATCTGTTGTGAGAACCGCGCTGTGTGCACGTTTTAGAGCTGCCTTCACTTGGTCTTTACAGCTGTTGTACAAGTCTGTAATTGTGCTTTCCATCATATATTTGCGGCTTGGGATTTTGTAGTGTGGATCAAGAGTCTTAACAAATGCGTTAAAACCTCTGTCTTCTGGCTGTAGGTCCTTCACAATCATTTCTCCCAGACTTCTTGTTATCTCTGCAGCTCTTTGGGAGTCATCTATGAAAAATAAAAAATATTTATGACCTACAAGGAAGTCTTTTTATGGGAAGTATAACTCGCATACAACCAAAAATAGACTAAATAGATACAGGTAATTACTTGAAGTATGCCATTTAATAGTGTTTAATTATACAATGTATAATCCAACTTTTGATAAAAGTGACGCTGAATTGTGATAAGATGATGGCAGGAATAAGAGTTAAATGTACGACATATTGTTCTGGAAGGCAATTTTTTTTTCTAACTAAACAACTAAATAATAATAGTAGTAATAATAATGATAGTAATAATAATAAAGATCATGTTTGAATGCAAAATTGACATAATACATTCTGTTATTTTATGTAAATTTGTCTAATCTACGTCTATGCGCCCATTACTGAGATGTATTTTCACTATATACCTGGATATTGCCTGCCTCTCTGAAGGGCTTCCATCACAGAGGTCTGTCTCATTCGGGCGGCAGGTGTGGGGGCATTTGCCTGCGTTCCTTCTCTCTCACTCTCCTCTAATCACCTCCTTTGTGACTCGTCATGCTCTTTTATGTGGTGCATCTTCAAGTGTTTATTCTTTTCAGACGCTGTGATGAAGATTCCATTCCAAAGCGAAGATGACGATTGCATCAATGGCACATGTATTCAACCTTCCTAACACCTTCTCACAGGTGCTGGGGCTTAGCCTAAATTCAGACGATGATCTGAAGCCGCGCCAAACTGAATTACAATTTGGTACGGCAACGACTGCTGTGACTACCACAGCAGATGAACTCATTCATTCCAAACGGTAAACTTTGGATGCCATCATCTTGTCAATGAGAAGACAGCCATGAAGGGTGCATTGAACAGCCTACTTGTCATTGCTCTGCATATCATTTTACCTCATTAACATAAATTACCATTAACTCCAGCTGGCTGTAGAGCTGCGTATGAAATGAATGAGGTCTGCAGACACGCTTTATCAATAGCACGGCAGCAGGACCTGATCTAACATCAGAAGCGCGGCCAGGTGAACTCAATGATTTCAATCAGCTATGCCACTGCCTTGCTGATTTTGGAAAAGGTAAACATTGCCACGTGTTTATAAGTTCGGTGCAGCTCTGGCACGGCGTCTGAACTTAGCCTTAGTTGGGTAAAGTGCTTGCCTAGTGAACAGGTGGTCCTGGGTATGAATTAGTATTAGTATGTTTTTAGTATTTTGGAAGAAACAGTACTTGAATTATGACGGGCAACTGTATGCACAAGCTGTAAGGATGCGCCCGCGCACACACACAAGCGTGATAAGGCCTCAGTATAAAGACACTGTCTATTGTCTTTGTTTACCCAAACATATTTTTGCTGGTGGTTCTGGTTACTGTGGAGAGTCTTACATTTTGATTTGCTCTGAAGTTTCAGTTTATCTATTTTTTGCATGGTCTCCTCAGCAGCAGTGTGTCCGCAGAGAGATACTCACAAACATCAGATCTTTTGTGTCTCTGTTCCTCTTGGTTTCCTTTGGTGCAGAGCACAACAGCTGGCTTGTTAGCCACGAGGTTGTGTTCTTTTCACTAAGAAGCACAGAATGTTTTCTCACAGCCAAGAAAATTCCACTGTGAAAAACTTTGTAAATAACACTGCACATTTGTTCTTCATTGGAGGAACAAGGCATTGTTTAGGCAGCAAGGTCATTGGCGGTGCTATTAAGAAGCTAGAAGAAGCTTCGCTTCCCCAAACCATCACTCAAATACGGCCTTTAAGGCACAATGAAATGAAATGAACCCCTTGATGTGATAGTCATTTTCTTCAAGAAGAGACAATTCCAAATATAAACCGTTTAAAAGAAAAATTCCCAGTGAGCGTCAACATTTACATCTTTTATGCTCCAACTGTTGCTACTAGTATACATCTGTGACAACCAAGAAGCTGTGTCAGTTTTAAAGGTAAAGGCAGAGCAAATGGCTTCCTTTTTTCAACACATAAACCGATTAGGCTCTCTTAACCCAAGTGCAGCTGCTGACCTGTAACCCAGATGATTGCAAATCTCATCTACGTAGAAAGTTAGCAAAATTCTAAACTCATCCCCTGATGAAAGAAAACTGTTTCCCTTAAGGTGTGAACCCTCCTGACAGGATCTGTAAGTATTCTGTCCTCCAGTCATCTCATGACTCTGATGTCCTGTGTGGTTTTCAACTACCTCACCCACATCATTTTTCCTATCGAAGAGTTGTTGCAAACTCTTCAGTATAGGCACATACTGACAGCTTTTCGTTTCCTTATCAAGTATGCACTCAGTGAGTGCAATGACATTAAAGTTTACTCTTTAAAACTTGTTGCAGAGACATAAAGTGCAGGAAGAACCAACGTTCCCTAAAGCTTTTAGCAAGGGGTGAGACGCACAGAGAGCTATGGATACTTAAGTTTCTAAAGGAACTGC
The DNA here is from genome assembly GCA_029822935.1 of Naso vlamingii. Lineage (NCBI taxonomy): Eukaryota > Metazoa > Chordata > Actinopteri > Acanthuriformes > Acanthuridae > Naso > Naso vlamingii. The sequence continues at coordinate 3,881 of JAPQLA010004420.1, read as the reverse complement.
ACTATTTGTGAAGCTCAGCTACAATTCCTCTCTCTGTTAACATTATTGAAGAAGTTTTTTTCTGAAACATGGTTCCCCAACTGATAAGTCAGTGATAACATGTCAATTTTTTGAGCCTGGCACATGTGCAAAAGGCTCTAACTTGAGCAAAGCTGCTGCAAAATTCTGCTCAGTTATGTCGTGCAGGGTCTTACTTACATCCACATCATTTCTTGGAGATGCACTGTCTATATCCACTGCAGAGTCATATGGGTTAAGTGAATCTTCCTCAGCATTGTCAGAAGACTCTGTGGTTGTTGTCATTATACCTGGTTTGAAATTGTTAAACATATGGGGGTTGTGTTTCCTGTTCTTGTGAGAGTGAAAGGTTTCGTAGATATAACTTTTAAAATTACATTCCCCAAACATACAAGTAACACTTTGATGATTTCTTACATGAATGCCAGTGTGTGTAAAATAACCCCTCTCTGTAGAAAGATTACTACTGGTGCACAAATGACAACTGAATGTTGTCTATTCAAGAAGCTCCTGAGACTTGGAAGGGGGCGCTCGTGAGCTGTGATGGAGTAGCTGTGTTTTTAGAGTGCTCCGTGCCGTCTCCTTTATTTTATTATTAATACATTGCACATTTACTTTACTTCACGCTGGACTGCCTCCAAAACTTCGCCGTAGTCTGTGGTGAGCTGTTTTTGTACCAACATGCCTAAGAAAGACGACCAGAAAGATACATCCAAGACGAGTCAGGTCCCAGCTAGTAACGATGCTATATTAGCAGCGATTGCTAACCACGGGGCTGAGCTCTCTAAAATCACCTCCCTCGTTGATGGTCTGAAAGAATCTTTGGAGGGCCGCCTCGATGCTATTGAAACTACCCTATCATCACTACAAAAAAAGCATCATGAAGCTGAGCGCCGCTTTGGGGATCTCGACGACGCCATGTCAGCTAATGATAATCGACTAGCATCGCTTGAGGCTAAGTGCGACGAGCTACAAGTGGCTAACGGTCTCCTCAGAGCTAAAGTTAACGATCTGGAGGGCCGATCCCGCAGGCTCAATATCAGGATCATGGGCATTAAAGAAGAGGAAGAGAAAGGCAACCCCACTGACTTTGTTGCTAAGCTGATCCCAGAGCTACTTGGCCATGACAACTTTAGCAGGCCCGTGAAAATAGACCGGGCCCACCGCAGCCTGAGACCGAAGCCTCAGCCTAATGAACCGCCGCGGATTATCATTGCCAAGGTCCACCACGATCGGGATGTGAACGACATACTACGACTCAGCCGCCAGCAAGCGCCCTTGCATTACCATGGTGCCAGAGTTTCAATATTCCCCGACTACACGGCGGAGGTCTCGGCACAGCGACAGGCCTTTACAAAAGTGAGGAAGCGGCTAATCGAAGCTGGGGCTAAGTGCTCCCTGCGCTTTCCAGCAAAGCTCCAAGTCGACTACAACAACACCTCAAAGACCTTCGTATCACCGGCCGATGCTGAACGGTTTGCTAACTCCATAGGCTCAGCAAATGACTCTTAATTTCGATGCTGTATATCCTCATTGTATGTTTTCTACATATACATACATATTTGGTCTAGCCATTTTCCTACTCACCGTTCTGGCAGATGTTTAGCTCCTACACTTTTATTTTAATTTGATCACCGATGCAGCATAATGTATGTTTAATAGCGTTTCACATTACGCTTTCTCAGTTGCATGATTCTAGCACTGGGACAATTTTATTCACCACCTCCTGTTTGTATTAATGTTAAAGGATGCTCCCAGTTATGGGTACTTGCACATCCGTTTACCATGCCATACATATTTTCTCACTGGATTTTTTTAAAAAGTGTTTTATAATTTTTTTTTTGAAGTTGATTTTTTTTCATATGCTGCTACCTTTTTTTTATATAAAACTAAGCTTGTGTTTTGAATATCGCTTACACTGACTACTCTCGTGCAATTTAAACAGTATTCAGTTTGACGGAGACGTGCACGGGGCCCGTGGTTTGTGGGCTTCTTAGTGCAGTTTGGTTGGCTCCGTTACCCGGCAGCCTCCTTGTTAGTTAATGGGATGTTCCGCTTAGTTCTTTTAGCGGGTTTGGGTTTTGTGGGGGTTTCCTTTTTTATTATTTTTTATCTGTCAGTTCTGTCACTTACTGTTTTTGCCAGCCCTATGTATGTCACATGTCAAACTTCACCTCTTGTCCTTCCGCATGGATTTTTGCAATTTGCTCACCTGGGTTGGGGATGAGTCATATCACTTTTACAACTTGGAATTGTAGGGGTATGGGCAGGGCTCTCAAACGCGGTAAAGTATTTTTGCACTTAAAATCTCTGTCTTCTGATATTGTGTTTTTGCAGGAGACCCATATTAAGCCTTCAGAGCAGAAACGTTTGAGATCGACTTGGGTGTCCCAGGTGTACCAGTCCACCTTTTCCTCTAAGGCGAGGGGGGTTGCCATTCTTGTTCGCAGAACTGTTCCATTCGTATTTAAAACGCAGATTACCGACTCAGGTGGGAGGTTCATACTCGTCACAGGCACGATCAATTCCATTCCTTTAGTTCTTTTAAACATTTATGCCCCAAATTTTGATAGCCCTGATTTTTTCTGTAAAATATTCAACCTTGTCACGCAATATAATGATCATAACATAATTATTGGCGGCGACTTTAATTGTTATTTTGACGCAAAAATGGATAGGTCATCTTTGTCAGTGGCCCCAATATTGAAATCTGTCTCTGTACTCAAGAATCTTACCAAATCTCTGGATCTTGTTGATATTTGGAGGCACCAACATCCCACTGAAAGACAGTATTCTTTTTTTTCTCCTGTGCATGGCAGTTTCACTAGAATTGATTATCTGCTGGTTGACTCTAGACTTATTTCAAAGGCAATTAGTTCAGCTTACCATAGTATCCTAATTTCAGACCATGCACCACTCTCAATGGCCATTGATTTTAATCTTTATGCCCCTCAATATAATTGGAAATTTAATCCCTCTCTATATTCAGATGACACTTTCAGCAGCTACATATCAACTAAGATTGCAGATTTTCTGCACTTTAATGACAATGGCACTGTCTCGGATTCTATGTTGTGGGAAACCTTTAAGGTCGTTATTAGAGGACACGTCATTTCATACCAGTCTTCCCGCAAAAGGGCCATACATAGACGCCGCACTGATATTGAGGCCGAATTAGCTGTATTGGAGGAGGATTATCGTAGCACTGGTTCCGAAGAAACATTTAGCTCTATTTTGAAAGCGAAATATGAATACAACCATATTCTAGGTGAACAGGTTGGGAATTATATCCGTAGACTAAGGCAGAAGCACTTCGAGCTGGGCGAGAAGGCGGATAAATTGCTTGCTAGGCAGTTGAAGGGCGTCCAATCCGACAGGGCGATACATAAAATTTCCTCATCCACTGGTCAACTATTAACTGATCACAAGCAGATTAATGATAGATTTTTTAGCTTTTACAGCCAGCTATATACATCCAGATCTACTGCCACGGATATAGACATCGCCAACTTTCTAAACGCTTTAGACATTCCAGTCCTTTCTGAACCTGCAAGAATGGAATTAGACTCTGACTTTACGCTGGAGGAGATTAGAAACGCTATTCGTTCTTTTCCCAGTGGCAAAGCTTGCGGTCCAGATGGATTTGGGATAGAATTTTTCAAGTCACACATTGATGTTATTGCTCCCCTCTTGCTTCGTATGGTCAATTGCTCAGTGAAAAATGGTACCTTCCCTCATACTTTTTATGACGCCCATATCTGTGTTCTTTTAAAAAAGGACAGAGACGAAACAAATGTTTCATCATATCGCCCCCTAAGTCTGCTTAATTCTGATCAAAAAGTGGTTGCAAAAGTCCTGACTAA
>JAPQLA010004251.1:0-14324 GCA_029822935.1 Naso vlamingii | reverse complement strand
AGCATCCATTCCACGTTAGCAATCTTTTAAGTTATATTTACCCACTCCAAGGTTTAATTTAGCGTTTTTTATGTTAATTTATAGGATAAGCTAGAGAGTTCAGTTCAGACACGTCTGCTCAGCTACAAGGCATCCCAGAATCCCCTGTCATTATGCTTTTTAGCACGCAAGGTAGAAAGGTAGAAACAATTCAGCGGTCTAACAGACGTGACTAAGTTAGGAAAGCGTGGGGATCACGCTTGAAGCTGGTCGATGGAGGCCGGCGTCGTGGTCAGTCGCGCTCAGTCAACGGAGGTCGACTGAGCGCAACCAAGGTGGCCTGGTTGGGCGGTGCGCGGGGTCGCATGGCCCCCGTTCATAACTGCTTGCAGTTCTAGTTATTTTTATACTTCTCCCGGTAAAAGTGGTGCTGCAGGCTAAACCGTGCAAGGGAGGGTGGTGCAATTTGGAGGGTTGGTCCAGACCCCTGCACATACCACAGATGCAAAAAATGACATATGTCTGCCAGCGGGGGGGCGCTATAACCAAGGTCAACGCATTTTGGGCTATAACTCCCACACCGTATGTTGCACATTCAAAAACCTCATATCCCCACATTCCCTGAAAGGAGCTGAATCACGTGGGCTAAGCCCCGTCCATTTCCACCTAGAATTTTTTTTCGCAAAATCGCGAAAACTGGAAAACCTACTTTTTGGAACTCCTCCTTGGGGTTTCGTCCGATCAGCGTGAACTTGGCATGTACAGTCTTCAGCTGGACCTGATCTAAAGTTATCACAGGAATTTTGCTACCTTCTAAAATGGCCACGTTATTTACGAACAAATTTTTATATTTAGCCATCTAAATACAAACTTAGGCATATCTCAACCAAATTACATGCTATCAACATGAATCTTAAGAATCATGTTCGACATGAGCCCCAGAGGCTCTGGATCAAATTTGGTGAAGATTGGTTGCTAGGGGGCGCTATAAACTCCAATATGTTATATCTCAACAATAGTTTGATGGATTCTTACAAAATTTGGTGTGCTTACTGTTGACACACCTCTGAGACTATATTATAAAGTTGGTAGCATTCAGCCACAAGGGGGGCGCTACAGACACCAAAAATGTATATCTCCACAATGGATGGATGTATTCACACAAAATTTGGTGTGCTTATTGTTGGGACTCTCTTGAGGCCACATATAAAAATTTGTGCAAATCCACCCACAGGGGGCGCTATATCAAATTTCGCCTTCTAACTCACGCACCATAGTTCGGAAACTGAAAAGTGTTATATCATTGCGTTCTCTACATTGCCCCGAATCACGTGATGTCAAATATGCCCATTTCCGCAAAGAAAAAAGTTCGCAAAATTGCAAAATGTGGAAAATGTACTTTTTCGAACTCGTCCTAGGGTATTTGTCCGAGCTGCGTCAAAATTTGCTCATACAATCTTCAGACCATCCTGACCAAAAGTTATCAAAGGAATTTTGCTAGCTCCAAAATTTGCCACGTTATTCACAAACAAGTTTTGACATTACCGATCTAAATACAAAATTTGCTATATCTCAACCAAATTAAATGCTATCATCATGAAACTTAAGACCCATGTTTTACATGGAATTCAGAGGGTCTGTACCAAATTTGGTGAAAATTGGACAATAGGGGGCGCTATAATTAAGTTATATCTGGAAAGCAGAATTTGACGTTCGACTTCAATTGATGCCAAAGTTTTTTTTGCCTAAAACTCCCAAACCGTACATTGCACTTTCAATTGCTTTACATCTTATGTTTCCTGGATTGAGCCTAACCACATGACATCATTACTTTGAATTTGGAAGTTGAAAATTTGTTGGCAAAACTGCGAAATGTGAAAAACCTACCTACTATAGACATGACTAAGTTAGGAAAGCGTGGGGGTCACACTTGAAGCTGGTCGACGGGGCCGAGCGTGACCGAGGTGGCCTGGTTGGGCGGTGCGCGGGGTGGCTTGGACCCCGATCATAACTGCTTGCAGTTCTAGTTTTTTCTTTTTTTTTTCTTTCTAAAATTTTTTTTTCCTTCAAGATTTCTAATGAGACCAAGTCGGACCAAATGTTTTTCATATGAATTACGTCAGATTTCTCACCGTATAGGACAACGTGGTCTGACTCTGTTGAGATCCCAAAACTCTCATGAGGTAGAGACTGGAAGGTTTCTCTTCCAGGATGATCAGTCACTGTCCGCTGCAGGCTCCAGATCCAGTCAGCCAAGGCACCCCACTTCTGACACCAAATTTGTTATGGAAATTGTGAATTTAACATAAAGATTACTTCAAGTAAAATAAAACAAAGACACTAAGCAATTAGGAAAAATAATAAAAGAATAGTTGCTTGTTTCCAGATTACATCATCTTATTTTATAATATTGGATATCTTGATTTATACATAACCAAATATGAGCAGTAGATGACAGTCTTCTTTGACAATTGAGAAGTGGAAATAAAATTAATTTTCATTTCTCAGCACAGAAAACTCTTAGAAACTTCAGACTTTCACTGTTCTGACCAGAAAATGAAACTGTGCAATATGACATAAAATGTAATGTTATAATGGTAAAATGAAATTGTTAAGCATTCGAAGTCCTTGTCTTTTTCCTCTGCTCAGGAATGTTAATGAAGTCCAGCTGTCAACCGTCTGGCCTTACAGGAAACAAAAGGGGGAGAAAGAGAAAGTGAGAGGTGTACCACTTCTCACATTTGCTATAATTAAGAGAACAAGGTCCCCTGTAGTAACAGTGTCTTTGATAATATGAAGTTATTTCCATTTAATGTCTTCCCAAAACAACAGTTTACCTGTGAACAAAGTTTGATACTGACCAGTCACTTTTTGTGTTTATCTTGCTGGTTCCATTTGGACTGACCTCCACCAACTGGTCAGTTGTAAGTTTCTGTACCTTGAAGTACCTTGAAGTGTTTATTGTTCTGTGGAGTCGAGTTGTTTGCTCTTTTGGAATTCCAAGAGGTAAGCCAACCTGTTGAAAACACTTGCTTCCCTTATGTTAATCTCAAGTGAGGTGTTGAAAGTGTCTACTGGATGATAGCGCTCCACTGGGTCTGCTTGGGTTATAAACCAGAAACAGGGAGGATGCCACAGGATCCAAGTGCTCTCAGCAAAGAGCTGGGGTGTTATGGATTAATGTATTTCCAGACATTTTAACTAACTCCAAGATAATGCATAGACGATGATGATGAGACAAAGACAGGAGGGATGTCCGCTACAGTAGACTGTCTCCAGGTGATTCATATTTTTATGGTAATACATATCTTCCAATGGAATGCCAGAAGTTTAATTGCTGATGGGCAAGAGGTCAAGAAGGTCGTAACAGATCTAAAGTTTCAGCTAATGTTATTTGCATTCAAGAAACATGGTTGAGACCCCACTTGGATTTTGTTATACCAGGCTACAGTTCTGTTAGATATGACAGAATTGACAAACAAGGTGGAGGATGTGTTACATTTATTAAGGATACTCTAGCATACAGGTAAGTAAATGTACCTAATGAGTATGAATGTGTGATGATAGAAATGTGAAGTCCCAGAGGTGACATTAAGAATTTTTACAAGTAAAGGTCACATAAGACCAGCTTACCTAGGTCCAGCTCGGCTGTGTCTGTATATGAGGTCCAGCACACACTTGTAGTGAAGGAAGAAAAAAGTAGGAAAGGGAAGAGTAAAAGAGCTGAGACGTTTCAGCCTAGTGGCTTTCGTCAGAGCGGTGAGTTGCTGCGCACATGCGCTGCAGGTAAAAGGGGTGGGTACTTCTGCCTGGAAAAAAAGTACCTTGATTTGAAGATAAAAAAAATGAAAAAGAAAAAAAATGAAAAAAGTGACTGAAAAAGGGTGAAGGAAAAAGGGTGAAGAAAAAAAGGAACTTTTTTTTTTTTTTTTTTTTTTTACAGAAATGGTCTAAAATCAGTTTCTTCATTGAGGCCTGGTAAGCCCATGGCATCTAGCTGGTGGATCCAGTGGCTCTCTGTAAGAGATGTTTGAGACAATTGCCCCCTCTTGTGGTGGCTTTGACGTGCTCGATTCCCTCGGCTCTTAGAAGATGTTTATTGCTGTTGTGGCATTCTGTGTCTGGCCATGAGGTAGTCTCATTTATATGTTTTGATGGAAAGTTTGTGTTCGCTGAGGCAGTCTTTAAGTCTGTGTGTAGTACGTCCAATGTAGAAACATCCACAAGGGCGGGTGACACAATAAACAACATAGGTGGTATTACAATTGATGAAATCCTTGTGCTGGAAGAGACGGTTTGTTTTGTGATCTGTAAGTGTTTGGTTACGTATGACATTGGTACAGTGATTACAGTGTCCACAGCTGTAGGTGCCCAAGTGTTTTTTTTTGCCATGACTCCCTTCTGCTCAGACGGTAGATAACTGTGTACTAGTTTGTTTCTTAAATTGAGGGTGTCCTTCTGTAAGAAAAATGTGAGGGTCTGGAAAAAGTTCCCTGAAGGTGTGTCATAGGTGAGAATGTTCCAGTTGGATCTGAGGATGTTTCAGATGCGTGAGGCCTGGGTGCAGTAGGTGGTAGTGAAATACAGCTTGTCTCCACCTCCACTTAGGTGTCATAGAGTATTTTTGTTCTTTCATGTATTGCTGCTATTTGTCATGCTGGTGTGAAGAGATGGGGTTTGTAATGATATTCTCTCAACCTGTCAGACATGGCCTGGGATTGAACCAGGAGGTCCTGGTCCTGGTCACAGATATGCCTAAGGTGTAGAAGTTGACCATAGGGGATGTTTTTCGACAGATGGGGAGGATGGAAGCTGTTGGTGTGCAAAATTGTGTTGCTATCAGTGGGTTTTTTGTAGATGGTTGTATGTAGTCTGTTGTCTCCTTTGAAGATGGTCAGGTCCAGGAAGTTGATCTGTTGTCCTGAGTGAGCCAGGGACAGTTTGATGTTTGCGTTGGTAGTATTCATGTAATGGTGAAAGTCAAATAGGTCTGCTTCACTCCCTTTCCATAGAAACACTATGGGCCTGCTGAAGGTTTGCATGTGTAAAAACATGTGCAAACAAATGTGTAATCTGATCTACTTAGGATGTGCACTGAGGATTGCGTCTTTAAATAAGCAAGACAGCGCACACTGTCGATTTAGCACCTTTGCCTTAATGACTATGGCACATGGGACATTTTTACCAGAGTGTGCAAAATAAAGGGAGGAGAAAATGCAGATACATTAATTTAGCTCAAGCAATGCAATTTATCAAGCCTGAAAGTGATTGCAGTGTTTGCATCTGAATTTAATACCTTTGAAAAGGAGGTGTTAATCTGCGCGCCCAAAATGCAGGCTTACTTGTATTTCCTAGGATCTCCAAAATGAGTGTAGGGGGCAGAGCCTTCAGCTATTATAGGCCCTCTTCTCTGGACCAGCTCCCAGTTCAGGTCCGGGAGGCTGACACCATCTCTATGTTTAAGAATAGGCTTAAAACCTTCCTTTTTTAGTTTTGCCAGTTATGGTGAACAAGAAGAAGTAGACATATTTATTTTTCGCTCCCACACTCTCTCATTCTGTACTGGTTAATCGCCATAATTCCCTCTCTAACTTGCTGCATTCTTAAAGCAACTGCCTGAACAAATATCTTAGTTTGAAATGTCATCGAAATCCACGAAACACACTAAGAGAGACCCCATGCCAAAAGACGATGCAGCAGACAGCAATGTCAGCATGGCTTTGATAACTAGCCTGCTGGAGGGCTACAAGGATATTATCCTGTCAGAATTCAGTATGGTGACCTCGGCCCTCGACACGAAGATTGATCAAATCCGAGCAAGTATCTCTGACCGCAAGGAGCGTATTGCTTCATTGGAAGCTAATGTGAACTCTGTCAGTGACTGCCTGACAACCTTGGAAGCTACATGTTCAGAGCTAATTGCTAGCGATGCTAAGCTAAAAGCCAAGGACCTAGAAGCCTGAAGCCAACGCAACAACATCCGCATCACTGGACTCCCAGAGTCGGTTGAAGGTCTGACCATCTTCTTCTCTGACCTGCTTTTGGGTGGAGAAATCCTGCCAACCCCCCTAACTGGATTGCGCCGCTAAACCGAAACCAGGTGAGAAGCACAGGCCTGTCATTGTTAGATTCCACAACTTCCAAGTTAAGGAAAAAGTCATCAGGGAGGCCCGAAAGAGAAGAGTGGACCTGCAATATCAGGGCAAACCCATTGCCTTTTATGAAGACTATCCTCCCAGTGTTATGAAGCTTCAAGCCCCTTCTTGTGAGGTGATGGCAGAACTTTACACCTGGGGACTTACGCCAAGCCTTCTGTACTCGGCCAGGCTCATGATCACCGCAGAAAATGGAGAAAAATTGTTGCTCTAATCTGTGGACAAAGCCAAGGAGCACCTCGCAACCAGTCAGAGTCAGAGCAGACTACAGTGTACATGACGGCCGCACGGTAAAATCATTTAAGGCGCCAACTGACTGGTCATTTCTCAGACAGTTTGTGCTAACTCTGGGTAATCCATTAATGGTACCACTCGTAGCAGCTGTTTCTATCACAGGGATTAGCACTACACCTTAAGGTACCAGCAGAATGTCTCTTTGACCCTGGACTGTTCAGTTCATAGTATAGAGGATGGAAAAGGAAAACACTGAATTAATGGCGACACAAAACTACACGATTAAGGTAGCCTCATATAATGTAAATGGAGTTGTTATCAAATTAAAAGGAGCAAAATATTGAATAAGATGAAGAGGGGGAGTGTTATTCTTACAGGAGACCCATCTGACAGAGAAAGAGGAAGAAAAACTAAAAAGAAATGGTAGTACTCAATCCTATTTCTCATCTTATAAATCAGGACATAGAAGAGGGGTCGCTATACTAATATAAGCGAGAATAACTTTTGAGAAATTAGCAGAAATTAAAGATAAAGAGGGGAGATACATTTTGATTAAAGTAGGACTAGAGGGAAAGATGATCACTTTGCTTAATATTTATGCCCCTCCAGGCTCAAATTGGTCATTTTACAGACAAATGTTTGATCTGATGACAGAGGCAGAAGGTACTCTCATAAGCGGAGGAGACCTAAATTTAAGGCATAAGCCACAATTAGATTCTTCAACTGGAGGTATACAGAACACATCAATCAGTAATAAATGCAGAAAATTGATGATTGATTGAACTTTGTATTATGGATATATGGAGGGATCTGTAAAGATTACACATATTTCTCAGAGCCACATTTAGTGTATTCAAGGACTGACTATTTTTGATGTATACTAAAGACATAAGTTGGAGAATTGTGAAACAGGAGCATTGGATCTATCTGATCATAGCCTAGTCTATATAAATTTAGGGCTGACAAAAGAAAGCAACATATTGGAGATTAAATTCAAATGTACTGAAAGGGCACATGAAGGAAGAAATAAAGAAAGAAATGCAGACATACATAAACAACAATGATAATGATGTGTCCCCATCTGTACTGTTGAATGTATGTAAAGCTGTATTGAGAGGGAAAATAATAGCTCAATCAGTATATTTAAAGAAGATGAAACAAGAAAAACTGAGTTCATTACGATCAGAGTTGGAAAGGCTAGAAAAAACAAACAAAAGCAAAATAGATGAGTAAACAAATCAACAAATAAAAAAGAAGAAACAAGAGATAAATGATATCTACTCAGAAGAGATTAAAAAAGAAACTAATGTACTTGAAACAAAGTTACTATGACCAGCGAGGTATACCATCACGTTCATCAGAGCCGGAGAGAATTCACATCACCACCCAAGTACATTAGGGGGGCTGCTGGCAACTGCACGGGACTGGCAGCTGAAGGTGGACCTGGAGAGACAGTTCAAATTCAATCGATACAATCGCAGCAACCACACTGAGGCTGGACATTGTGCTGGTGTCTGAGTTATCAAGGCAGGTGGTGCTGCTTGAATTGACTGTTCCCTGGGAGGACTGCATATAGAGGAGGCCTTCGAGCGGAAGAGGTCCAAGTATGAGGAGCTGGGGTGAATGGGTAAATGCCGAAGCAAGGGATGAAAGGCCAGATGCAACCCCATCGAGGTCGGCTGCAGAGGCTTTGCTGGCCAGTCACTATGCAGGGGACTGCACAGCAAGAGAGCCATCAAGAAGATCACTGATGCTGCTGAGAAGGCATTGTGGTGGCTGTGGATGAAGAGGGGTGATCCCTGGAACACGCAAGCTACCTAGACACAAGCCGGGACTGATCACCCCCGGCTGGTTCGCCTGTCTGATGTTGAAAGACCCGAAACACCTGGTTACATTACATCACTGATGATGTGTCTAGGTTGCACCAGAAGGTGTGTGTTAAAACTATGACGCTGGAAGTAAAACTGCAAAACTGTTGGCTTATAGGTTGCAGAGGCAGCAGGCAAACAATAATATCTACAAAATAAGAGAACACCATAAAAAATTAACAAGGTACAAAACAGAAGATATACAAAGTTGCTTTGAAACATATTACCAAAAATTATATGCCCAACCGAAGATTAAAAATAATGATCAGGTGGGTTGATTTTTGAAATCTAGAAAATTGCCAGAAGTAACAGAAGAACAGAATAATGTTTTAAGCTGAAATTTCAGCAGAGGAAGTTAATAGAGCAGTTTCAAAACTTAAAACTGGCAAATCCCCTGGTGCAGATGGGTATACCTCAGAGTGGTGTAAATCATTCAGAGAGTTACTGATTCCTGTGACGAGAACATGTTTAATCGGGTATTAAGGACAGGAGAGATCCCAGATTCATGGAGAGAGGCCATCATTCCGGTGATATCCAAGGAGGGAAAAGATAAATTGGAATGCTCCAGCTATAGACATACAAGTGTTCTTAACCAAGATTACAGATTATTTACTGGTATACTAGCAAGATGTTTTGGGAAAGAAATTCTGCCTAAAATAATCCATCTTGACCAGACGGGTTTTACAAGACAGAGACAGACAAAGGGTTACATTAGATGTACACTGATGCAACATATAATCAAAAGTAGGACTGAGGCAATATTACTGGCATTAGATGCAGAAACGGCTTTTGACTCTGTTGGATGGGACTATCTTTATAGGACACTGTTTAAATTTCAGGAAAAATTTATTAAAACTAGACAGGCTTTATACACTAAATCAACAGCTAGGATTAAAATCAATGGGAGTCTTTCAGACTCCACTAGGTTGGAACGTGGATGCCGACAGGGATGCTCTGCAAGTCCTCTTCTTTTTGCAATTCTTTTTAGAGCCATTAAGCCAATGGATAAAGCAAAATGAAAATATTAAAGGTATTGTTATGAAGGGAGGTGTCCAGAAGATGGTGCGGTTTGCAGATGATGTTTTGATATACCTGTCCAGACCTGAGACATCCTGCCTTGTACTCATGACAACTCTGGTAGATTATGGTTCACTATCAGGCTATAAATTAAATATACAAAAAACACAAGTCCTCACCTTTAACTATAGACCAGACTAGACAATCAGGGAAAAGTATAATATTAAGTGTGAATTTAAATAAATGAAGTTTTTGGGAGTTAATGTACCAAAGGATTTAGACAAGTTAAAATTTATAAACTATGATCCATTAATTATTAAAATTACATCAGACATTGGGAGATGGGATGCCATTCCTTACCTGAGTAGAGCATCAAGAGTGGAAATCATTCAAATGAATATACTCCCAAGGTTACTGTCCCTGCCCCAGACTCTACAGGTAGAAGCGTCAGATGAAGAATTCATGGAATGGGATAAAATGATATCAAGTTTTATTTGGCAGGAGAAAAGACCTAGGACCAGATACAAAAAACTGCAGTTTCCCAAAAATAAGGGGCGAAGGCTCTCCCCTGTTTAAGGAGCTATTATCAGGCTGCACAAGTAAAAATACTGCTGTATTTATATAATCCGTCCTACTCAGGAAGATGGAAAGAGCTGGAATGCTGTACAATGGAATGTATACCTGTACAGGCCCTTATAGGAGATAATGAGTTAATAAATAGTAATAAAAACCAGCCTGAAAAAGCAAAGCACACAAAATGGCAGATACAGAAAAATGATAAAGACAGAGGCTTTAAAGACAAAAACCGCAGCAAAACGTGGTAGATGCGGCAAAGCAATGCACAGGAGGGAGGAGAAATGCCCCGCAGCTAAGTCTACATGTCACAAGAACACTGGGAGAGAATGTGCAAAAGCAAAATTGTGGGTCAAGTCACTGAGTACGAAGGGGATGGAGATGCCTACTCTCTGGGCCCAGTAGACAGCACACTTTTGAGTGATGAACAATGGACTGTACACTTGGACATTGGTGGCATTTAGCTTGCTACACATTTGACAACTGATCATGTAATAACTGTGGATAATGTAATAACTGTGCACAATGTAAAACTTTAAAAGCACTAAAAGCTCATAATGTAATAATCAGCATATAATGCAAGAAAACGATGAGTGCGTAACATAATAACAGCTTTTCGTATAATGTAACAAGTTATAACATTATAAGAAAATTATTATATTATAAACTTAGCAAAAGCAAATTTTGGTTAATGCAATAATTTGCTTTTTTTACTTCTTTTTAAAAAAGAAAAAAATGAAGAGGAATATACCTGTTCACTATGCTGTTTATTATATAACAAACACAATTTTACAACCAGGAACACAGCTGCACAAACAACCAGAAATACAAAGAACACACAGTCCTGAATTTTGTCAAACATCTCATTTGGGAATGACAGACTCCCGGGAAGACTAGTGGTACTTGATCCTTGGTGTCAAAGATCCCCAGATTGAGAAACATCAGGCTGTTGATCTGTATTTGATCTGTATTTATCATTCCATAACTGTCTATATTTGCAGATTAAAAGTGTAACCCTTAATTTTGTGTGTCGGCTCCAGTCTCTCGGGCTGTGGGTAATAACTGCTCTACAGTTGAGGATTTTATCTTCTTTTCATTCGCGACCAAAAGGGCAACAGCAGTAGTACATTCAGCGTTAACTTCTCACATGTCAAGCAGAGGAAAAACTCTCTTGTGTACCTGACAATAACGTCCCCTCAGGTACGCTCTACAGGTAGGAACTAAAGTTCTCTGGGGACTGCATAAATAAAACCTTAATAAATTAATAAACACATAAATAATAATTACAAATAATAATAATAGTGATATAATAACCATACCAATTATCTATATTATGGTTCCAAATAATCTAATTTAAATTAGTTAATAATGAAATGTAAAATAGACCTTAGAAAAATAAAAGCAATACAATAACTAAGATTACAACAGTGAAGAGTGTCAAACCCATCAACCCAACAGTCATTCCTATACATTGTCTCATTGGGATAACATCTAGTCAGTAATATAGTGGTAAAATTAGACGGGAGTCTATCTATCCTCTTCATCTTAGCTATGCATTTATTATGTACTTATAAAGACAACATTTTAAATATTAACATTTGTGAAAACCAGAAATCACAAAAACACTTTTTTTATTTTTTGCAGTGGACAGAGTTCATTCAGGCAGGGTTATGATTATGATTTTTTAAAAATCCAGATCTATAATATCCTCCACATTCTGCTGAGTGCAGTGATGCCTCCCATGACAGTCTCTGACAAACTGGTAATGAATTATGGAAAGGGGTGGTTGCAAAATTAGGGGGTGGGGCACATTGTCCCTTAACCTCTCCTGACAGTGCATACATACATCTTTCATGAAAATTATCCCAGCAGTTTTAGCACAATCCATAAAATGTCAAAAATTCAAAAATGTCCGAAAATTGTCCTATTTTGCATGTCAAATAAAGTGGGGGAAAAAAATCTTACATCCAGCCCTTCTTCCATATGTGCTCCAAAATTTAATGGGTTCTTCTGTGGCCCGTGGTACACCAAGTTTCAGGAAAATCCTGCCGACGGGCGGGCAGACAGACGAACAGCACTAGCGGAGGTGATAATTTTTTCTTCTTTTTGAGGACTTCCAACCCCCTCAAGAGCCCCATCCATATCCATAGACCTCAGGTTAAGAACCACTTTTCCACAGAAGAGCAGTCGCTTTAAAATAAGGACTCCGAGTGTGTCATGTAAAACTAGAAGGGTTCCTGTGTTAAAAAAGAGGACAAAGAGTTCTTCTTTTCTTAATTTTTCTTTCTTCATATACTTAGTGTTATGTTAGAATCCCCACCCAACCAACAAAAAGAAAGGAAAATTCCTTTTTTTAAAAAGGAGGGGGGGAAAGCAAATTATTACATTATGCACCTAATTTATCACATTAACCAAAAATTACTTTTGTAAGTTTATTAAATAATATTTTTCTTATACTGTTATAACTTCTTAAATTATACAAAAAGCTGTTATTACACTATGCACTCATGGTTTTCTTGCATTATATTCTTCTTATTATTATTATATCACAAGCTTTTACTACATTTAAATTTTTACATTGTGTGCAGATATTACATTATGTGCAGTTATTACCTTGTGAGTTCCTACACATTACTTGGTGACAGTGATTTAGAACGCTGGTCATTTAAAAAGCTGTGCTTAACCACAGAGAGGACCCTTAAGTGTAAGAGACATGGAAATGTCTCTGGAATCAATTTGTGAATTCCATCACTGTATCTCATAACTCATACCGGTTACTAATAATTTCATGTTAAATATGATTGTCAGTGTTGAAAAGCCATGTTGAAAATCCTCGTCTGAAATGAAATTTTTCTCTCATCTTGAAATTCACAGCAAATCTACAGACAAACTCTGCAGTGAATGTGCAGTGTGAACAGTTCTTGATGGCGATCAGTAAAGCAGCTTGGAGTTCACAAAAAAAGGGCTGTGCTACAATGGTTGTGCATGGATATCGAAAAAGGAAGGGACCATCAAATGCTCATTTTTTCTCATATTACTTGATTACACTGATTCAGGAGCTGGTCATTTAAAAAAGTTGTGCTGAACTCAAGTTGACATTTGAGTTTAAGAGAAATGTAAATGTCTCTGGAAATCAATTTGTGATTTCCATCACTGTTTCTAATTACACTGGGAGGGTATACATTTCGCGTAAACATCATTGTCAGCTTTGAAAAATCACGCAAATCCCAGTCTGATATAACTTTTACATCTCATCTTGAAATTCACAGCAAATCCACAGACAAACCTAGTCTGCATTGAATGTGCAAGAGTTTCAAGTTACAGATGAAACATATATAAACATGTTAAGAGTACAGCCTTACCGTAAGAGAACTACATGATCAAATTCTGACTTCCATCACTGGGTCTCATTGAGCTAGGGGCATACCACTGACAACTGTCTGCTGTGAAGTGTGTGGCTGGCCATGTCTCGCAATTTGGTCCCCTTGTCTCAAACACTCACAGATCCATAAACGTCGATTGAGAAAAAGATAGACAAAACACGTAAAAAAAAAAAAAATGAGGAAAAAGGAGCATCAAATGCTCCACTTGTTCACATACTCTTATTTTACTTGATAACAATTACTCAGGGAAGCTGATCTCTTGAAATAGCTGTGCTGAACCCCAGAAATGAGCATGGAGCGTAAGAGAACTACATAATCAGTTTATGATTTCCATCACTGTCTCTCATTGTAGGGGTCTGGAACTAAGAACTGTCTACTGTGAAGTGTGCGGCTTGCCATGTCTCACAATTTGGTCCCCTTTTCTCAAACATTCACAAATCCGTCAAAGTTGATTGTATAAAAGAAAGACAAACCACGTACAAAAAATTTTAAGGCAAAAAGAAGCGTAAAATACTCCACTTGTTCACATGCTCTTGTTTTACTAGATTACACTGATTCAGGAAGCTGGTCTCTTCAAAAAAGCTGTGCTGCACCCCAGAGATGAGCCTTCAGTACATAATCAGTTTGTGAATCCCATCACTGTGTCTCATTGCAGTGGGATCTATAACTGACTGCATCGATGACGAATTACAGCATATAGGGAAATTCATCTACGTAGACATGAATGCTGTTACCCGACTCTATCACCAAATAAGTGAACACATTGAGGGGTTAGCACGAGCGCAAGTGAGATGGTTGGAGCAACTTGTTCCTACGTCACAATGCTCCACATTGCGTTGATGAAGTAGCTTTGACATTAAACACCTGAAACACATATACACATGTTAAGAGTGCAACCCTAGCGTAACAGAACTACCTGATCATTTTCTGATTTCCATCAGTATGTCTCATTGCAGTGGGGGCAAAAACTGACTGCATCAATGACGAATTACAGCATATTGGGAAATTCCTCTTCTTAGACAGTAATGCTGTAAAACGACTCTATCACCAAATTGGTGAACACATTAAGGGTTGAGCGCAGGCCCAAGTGAGTTGGTTGGAGCAACATGTTACTA
>JAPQLA010004230.1:0-14325 GCA_029822935.1 Naso vlamingii | reverse complement strand
CCATTGAAGTGGGGAGCAGGGGCTTTGCAGGAAGATCACTTTGCAAGGCCTACAGCCTCCTGGGCATCACTGGAGTGAGGAAAAGGAAAGCCATCGGCAGAGCCTCAGAAGCTGCAGAGAAGGCCTCAAGATGGCTGTGGATTAGGAGGGACAAGGAGTGGGCTAATGCAACTTGGACACAGGCCGGGAATTGATCACTCCTGGTCGGGTCACCTGGGTGAGGGGGTATGAAGTTGAAAGACCCAAAACCCCCTGTGACCCCAGGTACTTCACTGAAGATGTGTCCAAGTGCATCAAAAGATGTATGTAATAACCAATCAATTAGACAATTGTGTGCTAATTGGATTCAATCTTTGCTGACTGAGTTAATAATCAAAATGTATGTTGTTACAAAATACAAAATACCCCTCAAATAAATGTATCAAAATAAAATACAAAATACTTCTGCCAGAAAATGTATCAAAATAAAATACCTGAATTTCGTATTTTCAAAATACATGAAAATACATTTGTAACATTCATATTTTCATAATGTATGCAAGGCTCTGATGAATTTGAACCCCACAGGAAGAAGGAACAGGAACTAGAATGCTACTGTATATGCATATACCTGAACTGTGTATATATTTTCCAGGCATGAACACACTTGCACATATATGCACCCTAGGACACTCACACCATTTTCACACAGTATATCCCCAAAATGCCAGAAAGATTTCACTGAAATTCTTGGACTTGAAATGCAGAAATTACTAGAAATAACAAGAAACTGGTTTGAATACTTAACATTAAATGCTTCAGTGGAGTTTTTTGGCCAACTGCCCGCTTCATTTTTGATTAATATTCTGTCGTTTAACAATCAAACATGCACAGTGTAAAACCTGTGTGTAAAAAGGATACACACAAATCATGCTGTAGAGAGAATACTCAGAAACCACAGCACACCTGTGCCCTCTGTTTAACCAAGTATTGTGTAACTGCACTGGTCCAATGAAATAAAGGGGACATGTCATAGCTGTTTTCTGAAGATTTATTTTCTCTTATTTTCACAGTGTCTGCTAATGAGAGTCAGAGAGATAAAACAAAAAACAAAAAGTTTAAAAATCATATCATTTTAAAGTCTCTCAAGCTAGCATCTTTTAAAACAGGCCCAGATTATCATGCCCTCAACTATGGTAATGTAAGATAAAAACCTTACATAAAGGGCACTAGAAATTTTTTGACTTAACACTTTTTTAACGTTGTATATTTAAGATACATTTTTATCCATGTTACCTTTTTAACATCTCATGTTGCATTTTTAATCCTTTTTAAATGGCTGGTTAAACTCATAATGATGAGTTTATAACAGAAACAAAGAACACAGATCTTAATGAAACATATCTGAGATACTGCATCTCAGCATAACTGCAAAAAACATCAATACTGAAAATAGTTTGCCTTATACAGTGTATAGAAATTTGCTCTGATTCAAAGACATGGCAGTTGAGACCCAACCACTTCAATTAGTGGCCTAATTAGTTGCCTTTAAGAACAACTAACTTTTCAAATATTTTAGGCAGAATACATGTTCTCATTCCTGCAAATGAGAACAGTCTCTCAACTGGAGCTGAAGAGGGGAGGGTTGTGCTGAAGCAAGCAAAAAGGACCTTGATCAGTGGGTACAGCTCCAGAGAAAGCAGGTCCTTTCTGGTGTCCTCCAGAAAATGAAGGGTTTCTAACTCAGCTTTGCTGTGGCTTGTGATCTCTGCCTGAGAATACAAAGAAGTCTCCATCATTATCTTGTTGGTTGGAGGAAGCTGTTTCACTCTCTGCCACCAGGCCAAGCTCTTCAGCTGAGTGAAGTATGAGCTGGTGAATTCGCTTTTTTTCTCCTGACAGTTGTGGGTGGTATCCAGCACATTTTGAAGAATGAGTGAGTCACCGTTGCCAAGATGGCTTCATTCACATCCTTCTTCAACTCCAGATAACTACAGAACCTTTTCTCAAAACCCCCCAAGATGGCTTGTAAAAGGGGGGTTGTGTACCTTAGGTTTGACATTTGTAGATCATGGAGTTTGGACTGCAGAACAAAAAGGTTGGGAAGGAGTTCGCCATAGTAGCAGGAGATCTGACCCTGTAGCTGATCAACGGCTACTGCAATAGGTCTCAGGATTTTGCAGTACTCTCCCAGGTAGTCGAGCTCCACTTCTTTGAATGCAGGGAGCTGAAGTTTTGCCATCATTTCAGGTAGTTTGTCTCTTAAGTGGCTCAGCTGATTCAAACTGTCATACAGAGTTCCAACATGTAGGGCAAGGTCTTTTCAACTGTTCTTTGTCACCTCTGATAGGAGCTCTGCTGCCTTGGGTCTTTTTGATGCATTCCACAAAGCTGAGCACTTTTCCTTGGCTGAGTTGTTAAGGCAGGAGAGAGTGGGTGAGTCCTTCATCACCTGCTTTGCATCAATGGTATACACTAAGCTGAAAGTATGGGTGGCACATCTCACACGAGGTGGTAGGATGATTTCACCTTAAGACACATCTTCTTCTAAAGAATGGATTGTTATGAAGGACAGTCCATCATCCTCTGTCTCATAATTTTCTTCATTTGCAACAACAGAAATGTTGAATTCTTCAAAGGCCTTAACAAAATTCGACCCATTATCAGTCATTGTTGAGACAATGTTTTTGTTTGACAGGCCAAAATCTAAGTGAATTTCCTCCAATATTTCAGTGATGCGGTTGTATGTGTGTGGACTTGAAAAATGTCTGCATGCAAGAGCTACAGATTCACGGTCATTTGTATGTGGTTTGATCCAATGTGCTGTTACACCTATGAAGCTTGTCTCACAAGTGGACCAGATGTCAGCAGTGGTACTTTTTTTGGCACTGAGATCTATTTCTATCTTCTAAGTTTCCGTCTGGACATCACTGTCATATTGGGGCTTAACCCATGAACCAGTTCAATGAATTCAGTTTGTTCGACTGCAGACAAAGGATGCATTCTTTTCACTACATATGAGAGAATCTAGTTTACCCTGTGTTACTTTGTGTTTAGAAAGGTGGGTCGGCCTAAAAGGGGTCTTCTTTGTCTTCTTACTATCGTAAGGAAACTGTTTCTTGTGCCTTTCAAACTCAAAAAGACTCTCACGGTGCAGTCTCTGCAGGTGAGTTTTGAAATCTGATGTAGCTGCCAGAGTTCTGGATATTACTACTTTCTTTTGGGTGCACAGTTGACACTCAGCCTGGACCTTCCCCTTTGATGTTTGAGAGACGGTGCTGAAGAACTTTCCATCCAGTATTGCAGATCCAGACTTGGTTCCATCTGTGCTTGTTGATGGCTCTCCTTGAGCATCATCTTCTTGCTCAGACATGTTGTCCACTTGGCCACCTATAGGTGGAAAAAAAAGAAAAAAAGACAGAGCATACTTACATAATGTACCTTTAAGAAATGTGTATTTAATATGATGTAATTCAATTGTATTTATTTATTTATTCAATTGTAGTTATTTATTTGATAAATTATCATCATTATCATTACCATTACCATTATTGTTAATATCATTTTACAAATGGACTACATTTACTGCCATAATGGGAAACTATATTATCAGCTATGGGGATAGCATTGTGACTGAGGTACATATAAATTGAACCAGAAGATGGCACCCTAAACTACAGAAATGCCATTATCGCAGTTGACATTGTGATACATAGCCTACAGCAAAAAAGGGGAAAACAACCAAGCTAATGTTCAAAGGAAGCTAAACACTATTCTGTTTATGTGGCTCTCATCAGCTGAGCAACAACTTATTTAGGGAGTGCAGAGAATTAGATGGTGACACATCTCCAGACATTCCACCCTGGATAATTTTACTTCAGATTCAACTTTTTGTCTTTTTCTCTCAATTTTTTCATTAGAATAAGTCAATTAAGAGTCTTTTTAACTGCTTGCACATTCACAAAATAAATACTCAGAAAAACCCACAGTTCAACCACCAGTGAATACAACAGTTGGCCAGCAACAACAACAAAAAAAACCTGAGTGACACATCCTGTCTCAATTATCATTAAAAAACATGAATTTAAAAATAATGAATTAAAATAAATTAAAACCTAAAATCATTAGTGATGGCCCTTTCCATATGTATTGATGCCTCATAAGTTACAGCATTTATGATGTCAAACTTAGCTTTTTATATATAGACAATTTAGGTTGTCTAGTTTCATTTATCAGCTGAGCAACAACTTATTTAGGGAGTGCAGAGAATTAGATGGTGACACATCTCCAGACATTCCACCCTGGATAATTTTACTTCAGATTCAACTTTTTGTCTTTTTCTCTCAATTTTTTCATTAGAATAAGTCAATTAAGAGTCTTTTTAACTGCTTGCACATTCACAAAATAAATACTCAGAAAAACCCACAGTTCAACCACCAGTGAATACAACAGTTGGCCAGCAACAACAACAAAAAAAACCTGAGTGACACATCCTGTCTCAATTATCATTAAAAAACATGAATTTAAAAATAATGAATTAAAATAAATTAAAACCTAAAATCATTAGTGATGGCCCTTTCCATATGTATTGATGCCTCATAAGTTACAGCATTTATGATGTCAAACTTAGCTTTTTATATATAGACAATTTAGGTTGTCTAGTTTCATTTGACACCTGTATCCTCACTGTAGCTTTAAAACTGAGCCAGCGGGTACAGCCTCAAAAAGACAGTACACCAGCCGGACCCTCTAGTGGGTGTAAGGGAGCTTGTACGAATTTCCCATGAAAATGTAAGATGTCTGCATTTCTTGATAAGGTTACTATGAACCTAAAATGTGTACAAGCTCCCGATCTACGCTTACATGACTCAAGACTAACTTTTTATTCACATTTTATAGGCTAGTTATTGCTCACCCAGTCTCTAGCCAATCAGCACACCTTTTGCATTAGTCGGAAATGTCCTCAGAGCATATAAATGCCAGATTATGTGTGTGTGTGTGTGTGTATGTGTGTGTGCATGCGTGCACACAAATGCTGGTTGTAAATGTAAAAACCGTTAATGTAGTAGGGATTTAAGATGCTCTGGACACTTTTCGTGCACATGTGCCTTGTCACTACACTGAAATCGGCTTTTAAACAAACCTTGAACGGTGACTGAGTCTACAAACAACGCCTAAATGTCTTCAACCTGGGTTTGGCCCCTCCTCCTACCGGGGATACAACACGTCCTACCAGAGACCTTCCCGTGGACTTTGAGCAAGATGTGTGAACAATGTCGGATCAAACTGGCATATCTCAGGCAGCATCACAAAGCTAGGGCAATTGATATTATTATGAACAACAGTTATTTTCCTGAGTCCCTGCCTGCTGTTGGTAACACAGCTACTGTTCATGTGTGTCTGACAAGACTTGCCTAGTCTGATGAAGCCCCTTGAATGAGAAGCGAAATGGCTGCCTTCGATTTAATTGCCCGGATAACTATGACCTGGACAAATGAGAACATTCACAGACATACAGTAGCTGTGTTACTAACGGCAGGTGGGCACTCAGAAAAATAACTGTTGTTCATAATAATATCAATTGCCTTAGCTTTGCTTCAATAGTTCATGTGTGTCTGACTAGACTAGCCTAGTCTAGTCAGACACGCATGAACTGATGAAGCCCCTTGGATGAGAGACGAAGTGTCTTCCCAGACATATTACTAAGTCCAGTTGCCTTCGATTTAATTGCCCAGACAGCTACTGTATACGATTACTATAAAGCCAAATGTCAAAATGCACCAAGGACTGATGCTTCCCTGGCCACGCCCCCTTGGCACAACAGTGTAAAATAAAGTAGAAACAGGCTAATATCGTCATACTGGTCTGTTTACAATGGAGGAGGTTAATGCAATTATGACCTCTCTCCCCAATAATAAGGCTAGTGGATCCGATGGAGTTACTTATGAGACCCTAAAAGCTATCAGGCCCGCATCAACACAAACTCTCAAACATACTTTCAATGCCTGTCCGAGCAATGAGAGGGTGCCTGACTCTTGGAAAGGTGCCCTTATTCACAGGACACCAAAAAAAGATAATGTTCCTGATGATCCCTCCACTTGGCGTGACATCTCTCTACTACCTACCTTATACAACGTTTTTATGAAGTGTCTGCTTGCCGTATTACCCTATTTTATCCTGGCTGGTGGACACAGGTATTCTCTCTCCTCATCAGAAAGCATATATCAATAGATAGGGAATGAATGAGCATGTATTCTGCTTAAAAACCTGAATAGAGGACTTCAAACATGAATCGTCTACGCTGTCTTCCTGGATTTCAGAGATGCGTTTGGTACACTTCTCATAAGGTGATGCTGAATGCATTGGAGGAAATAGACCTGTCTCAGCCTTTTGTGAATATTATTTCTAATGTGTACCAAGGATCATTTCTCCAGGTTATATGTGGGTGGCAACTCACGGAGCCTATCGCTCTCAAGGTGGGAGTAAAAACTGGCTGTCCCCGGAGTGCAGTGAATTTAGTCCTAGCCCTCAACCAGTGGATGAAGTGGATTCACCAATGTGCCCCACCACGTTGGATCTCCAAACCCCTGTACAAGAATACGTGGACGACATGCAGGTGTCATCCCAGCAGGAAGATGTCATTACAAACATGCTGACACACACTGATGAATTCCTCCGCTGGTCTGAGCTGGAGATTAAACAATCCAAATGTGCTGTATTCTGTGAACGCTGGTACAAAGTGAAGAACGACAAGCCCCCCTCATTTTTGATAATGGATAAACCCATCAGGGTGTACTCCCGTAATGAGACCTATCCATATCTGGTCCATAAGTTCAACATTGCTGGTGAGTGGGGGGAGCAAGTCTCTCCATTGTCTCCATCTGATTGACCTGTCTCCCCTCCCTATAGTCATGAAGCTTGAGGCGGTGAGATGTGGCCCTGGCAAAAATACAGCATCTCTTTGCCAATGTTCACATCCCACAGTAAACTCAGAGAAATGACAAATAAGACCATCCAGCTGGTCAGAAAATGGGTGGACTTCAATACTCACTCCACATGGAATATAATTTTAATTTTTTTTAATTCTAATGTAGAGTGGACCTACACAGCCATCAGGCTACCCCACCTACTCCACATGCTTGACAATGATGATGTCACTGTCACAGAGATGGCCAGGGCTTCTCTCCTGCTGGACCTGTGCAGGAGGAAAGTTCCCCTGACCACTGCAAACCATAACAACTTCTTAGGCTTCAGAAGGAAGGACTCTGGAAAATTAGACTCACGAGACAAGGGCTTTGGGGTCTGGTCTGATTGGCCCGACCTCAGTGGCCTCTGCAACTGCACTGGTGTTGAGCTAGAGTGGTCAAAAAACAACACACAGGCTGACATGCCCATGTCCGATGGACCCCTCTGTGACTGTAGTGGCCACAGTCAACCACAAGGGGGAGAACATTGAAATGCATAATGACACTGCATGAAGGGTTCTACTTAGCATGAGACAGACTGAGGCCAAGGGACATTGGTGTGGACTTCGACTGCAGTGAAAGTAAGCTTGTGTTGATTTTGCTGACCACTCCACCTCTCATTCAATGTACAGAAAGTTGCTATTGGTGAGGATGTCTTGAAATTTACCATCAAAGCAAGACTGCAGGTGTTACCAACTAAATATAATCTGTCAACCTAGCATCCAACTATGCATGAACCATTTTGTTTAAACCATTATGATTCTTAACGTCATTTTTTTAGATTAGATTAGATTCAGCTTTATTGTCGTTGCACATGTCACAGGTACAGGGCAATGAAATGCAGATAGCATCTAACCAGAAGTGCATAAGCAGTATATAACAAAAATACGGATGTAATATACAGGGTTTGGGATGATATATGAATATTTACAGTATATACAGATTTACATACCTAGAATCCATTGCACACATTACAAACGGGTGCAAATTTGGCTGTGTGCGCTGTGTTTTTGACTTGTACATAGAACAGGCTTTTTCAGGACAAATATTCACTTGAAATTATAACCAACTTTAGGTACACATGTAAATTCTGCATACTCATATTTGGAAGCCCAGGTCATGTATATAAATGTACCGTGAGTGGTCTGATTATTGCTGGCTTATCTAAAAGCAAAGCCAAACAACTTGCTAAATACTGCTCTATTTCTGCTGTCATAGGCAGCTTGGCTGTGTGGAGGCAAAGATGTTATGTGTGTCCTTAAGTGACCATGAACTGTCTTAACCCTGCTATATTTGGCTCCCTGCAATATTGAATGTAATTTGTGGAATCAAATAAAGAATTCAAATGTGTGTGAGGATCAGATAATATTGTCTTCAAACAGCTCAAGGTTTGTCAGTCAGTACAGAATGAACAAGTCTAAACTGCCCAAAATGACACAGCAACAACCAATCAGAGGAGAGCTTTAATTAGCTAATCAACACCAGCTGTGTTTAACTGTAACTTGACATCTTTATATTAGATCTGACTCACAGAATCTAAGAAATCGCCCTGATCTCACACCTCGAACAAGTGGGTATTTTCACCAAACCGTGAAGTCGTATCGACAAAGCAACCACAAAGACTTGCTGAGCAAAGTTATATAACTTTTGTGTGGATAACTTTACAAATCTGGCAGCTAGAGCAAGTGCGACACAGTGGTCCCACCTGTCTCTTTTCCAGAAATTTCAAGCAGTTACAATGGCTGCTTATGGGAGAAACTGGTGAACTCTTGTTGAACTGAGGCTTGTAGATCCCAAAGCATATGTCTGACTGCTTCCAAACCTATATCACAAGAACCCTCACAAAATTTCGTACTGTTTTCTGATGTTTTTATGTGTGGTTGGGCCAAAGTTTTTGATCCACTGGGATTTGTTTCTGAGATTTTTAAATCATGTTTCACTGCTTCTCCACTCTAGTGATGACATCACCCACTCTAGCCAAGAGAAGATCCCGCAGTACACACCCATTATAAAATCTGAAGAGGGACAAAAACAACATGAAACTAAAACTGATATCTCAAAAAAAAAAAAAAAAAAAGATGGTGAAAACGTGATTACAGGATAAAAAGTTCAAGGTCTTGTCAGTGTTTCAAAGTTTTAATGGAGTTTCTAGGTGGAAGTATGGCTGAACAGCTTAGAGTTGAATAACTGTGAATTTTGTGAACTTTGAAGGTTTTGTCCATAAGAAATGAATGGGCCAGAATTCCCAGAACCTGGATTATTTTGGAAATTTTGAATGATATCAAAAATCTGAATGGAAGCAGGAATTTCCTGAATTATCTGAATCTTTTGGTGTTTGAATGGTTTGAATATGTTGAATTATGTGGAAGTACTTAGCAATGGAAAAAATGGCAGAAGAATAACAATAACAAGAAAAGGCAATTTCAGATGAAATTGCGTGTGAATGCTGAAAGCTGACTGGCTGATGCTGAATTGTCGTTGCTGAATTTTTGAATGTTTGTTGAAAAAGCTGAAGCCAGACTGAAATGCTGTTTGATAGCTGAATACAGTTTTTCTCAATTGCTTACACACTATTACCAGACTTACGAACTAAATTTCCTAATGCATAATGCCATCTCCCAAAAGACACACCCATTTCCCCAAACTGGAAACTGTATTGACCTGTTTACACACATGATTCAAATTAGTTGAACTTTTTAGTGCAAAACTGTACACACAAATCCCCTTATTATCATTGTCTGCACCTTGTGTTCATCCTTAAGTCAGTCAGCTAAGACTGAACCCAATTAGCACACGATTACCTGATTGAAAACACTCTAAGACAAAATTGCTCACAGACGAATCAGAACCTCCAATACATAGATAAAAGAACAAAACATTTTCTGTATTTGCCAGTAATCCACAGTGGGGATGCTGTGGTAAATTATTTTCTGTTACAGTATTTCTTATATTTTACATATTTTTACAGTAAGTAATTTTTTTCTTCATTTCTTTTCTGTGTATAGAGTACCCTTTTCATCCCTTAACATTGTATTGATTGGAAGTTGTACTGTAGAATACATTATAAATAAAAAATTAAGTACACATTTTTGTCTATTGTGTTTATCATGTAAATAGGTTTTGTGGAGGAGAACCAGAAGCAACATTATTCATTTTGGTTTTTGTGGCAGTAGTCTGAATTGATCTCCGCACTGTCTAAGACTATATTGTAGTGTGTGTGTTTCTTCCTGGACTATTGTGTGATGTGTGAAGGCAAAGTTTGGTTTTTCAGCAAGAGTAAATGGTTTTGAGTGGAGAGTCAGGTTTTGACCTGGAAGTTTGCTGTTTGGGGAGTTGAGTGTGCAGGTTTGGATTTGTGTTTAGAGTTTTGAGAAATGGAGCTTAGTTTCGAGAAATGTGTCTTAGCATTTGAGAAAAACTGTAAGTTCCTCATGAGCATAATGCGCCCTCCTGTAACTTGCTTGAGTATAGTGTTATCTCGTAGTGTACAATGAAATCTGCATTTAACCACTATTTTAAACACAATAAAATATAAGAAAAATGTAGGGGTATCCTTTTTAACCATTTTAACAACTGTCTCCTTTAAAACACATTTAACTAATTATTTTAAGCATGAATTGTACCATAGTCTCTTTTTAAACACATTTCAATGAATAAACACCTTATCCCACTGCAAGGTTTCTGAGAGGAAAAGGAAATCTAACTCCTCTCTTGTAAATATGTTATTAAGGAGGTGTGACTTACTAGCCACAGAGCAAGCATTTAGTAGGGCCATCCTCACTGAGGCAACATTAGAAACTGGTCCAGCAGGGACGCGAGACAGTGGGCGTAGGTTACAGGTGTTTACTTCCCTACTGGCAACACAAAATGGGTAAAGGGCTCTATCTCTGATGATAGTATGAATGGACATACAGTACTTTCAGACTATGGACTTGAGCTGTCAGACAGAAAATGCCGGGTGAACTTGTGTGAGGCATCTGGTCAGTGTAAAGCTGTAAAGGCACTGCACGGCTGAGGCTCGTTGCTCCAGCCGCACATATCCTTAAGTGTTTTGCTGTGTGCCCACAAAGTGTATTAATAAACCCCTGAAAGACACTACTGTTGCGTGAGTTCTCCTTTATTGCAGAAATTGCCATCACACTGCAGTACATGTCTTCTATTAGAGCCAGACTGTGGTCAGCCTGTGAGGTTGCAGGGAAGAATTTGGTTGGGGCCGCATGAAGGAAGATATGATAAGAAGGCAGTCAGGGGCACCTTTGACCCAGGTGACTCAGTGTTAGAGTTAGTCCAAGGACCCTGTGACCAGTTAGGACCTGTTTTGCTGGTCTCTACAGTGTGTTGACCAAAATTACATCTTAAGCACCCCTAATAGGAAGTCTGAAAACCAGAATCTGTCACATCAACACTTTGAAGGCATATGAGGGTTGGGAAGCAGCACTTTGCTGTGGGCTACTGGATTTCGTTGAGGAGGAAGAAGTTGGTTTTCTAGACTTTGAGGTGTCCTCTCCCCCTCCAGAGATTGGGGATGCCAGGTTTTATAACACTCAGGCTCAAGCCATGCTTGCAGAAAACTTACAGCATCTGACGGAAACCCCAAAACAGGATGTGATTGATTTAGTTGACATTTATCCTATGTTGTGTAAAGATGTTCCTGGGAGAACCAATTTCGTGGTGCATGATGCCGATGTTGGTGAGGCTACACTCATAAAACAGAGTCCTTACCGCTATCCTCCTCATAAAAAGAACATAGTCCAGGAGGAAGCTGAATACATGTTGCAGATTGGGGTTATTGAACCTACTGACAGTTCCTGGAGCTCACCAGTGGTGTTACCAGCTCAGGAGGGGCAGGCGGACAGGTTTTGTGTTGATTACAGAGAGCCCAACAGTGTCACCAAAGCCGATGCTTTTCATTCCTCATCTTGAAGACTGCATAGATCCAGTTGGTCAGGCTTGGTATGTAACCAGGATTGATCTCTTAAAAGGCTATTTTCAGGTGACTTTAACAGAACAGGCATGCAAGATCTGAGCTTTGTACAGGTTTAAAGTCTTATGGCTGTAACACTCATCCTGTCACATCTGCGTCTCCTTATTTTTTATGGCACCCATTATAACCAGGAGTTAAAGTAGTTTTAAGTTCTTGTCAGTACTACTAACACAACTTTCATCACTTTGTATTGTTCAGTTCTCCTCAGCTTAATGCATTATTGAAAAAAAAGTTTCAGTATTTTGATACCTGTATGTAGTAGAAAGAAATGAGAAACACTTGACATTGTGTATAGCACAAGATTTGTTTAAATGGTTAAAGTGCATCTTTTAAAATGCCCATAACTAGTTTTAATTTTTTAACAGCTTAATTTGATTTAACACCATAGCAGCTAATAAGTCTTGTCTTTGAACTTTCACGTCGGGGACTCACCGGAGGCAGAAGCACCATGAAGGGCCATTTCCTGTCCGGGCAGGCACCTCACTGTCCACACCAGAAGTGCATTTCTCCGCGTCGGTCAACAAGCTCCTCTGCTTGTCTCTCTCTCTCTCTCTGGGTGTGTGCATTTTTGTGTGTATGTGTATGCGTGTATGTGTGTCAGTCTCTGGACAACCACACGATCATTGAACAGGGTGTTTTGTTTTGACATTTGTTTTATTTTGAAAATTGGCCGGATTCTCTGTGCCTTTTCTCTGTGTGACTTCCTGTCAAGTACGATCTGCTCTGATCTGCTCTGTTCAGCTTGAACAAGTCGTGCACGGCCCGCAGAAAAAACAGAACAGATGCCGAAACAAGCGCTGCAGAACACTCCACGGTGCAGCAGTGTGGGCAGTTAGATTGGATTACATGGGCGCCGAACGGAGTCTAGCTCCCTGACGCGACGCTTTGCGGTGCAACCGCATCCAGTGTGTTTTAGCTGTCAGACATATGTCACATAAATAAATAAGAATAAATGATTATGAGAAAAATGTCTCAATTTATTTTGTTTTAAAAATTACAACTAAATTTGTCAGCTGATATTTAAAACATGTTGACAGCATGTCAGCCAACCACTAAACGGCTTTATTAAAGTCCGTGGATTGGGTGTGGAAGAAATTGAACATCCCAGAACAATAAATCAAAGACGTCCCTTCAAAGGCACTGTGTTTAGAAAGTAGGCTTAAAGTACGTAGCAGCGTACCGCTGAGTTACAGAGGAGTCTCTGACCATCACCTAGCACACAGCTTGTCTGAGCTGCTGTCTGTGTTGTTGGAATAAAACAGAATATCATGAAACACAACTAGACAATTTACACAACTTATCACAACTTATTCTGCTACACATTACCAGACCGTAATGGCCTATTCTCAACCCTGATTATAACAGAATAGAACAGCATGCGAGAGGCCAACCCCACACGTCTCACACATGCCAACAGCGCCACAACACTTCAGCTCTGGAAGCTTGCCTATTTTTTCCGCGAGACACGGGTGGTTCTCTGCTAAAATAAAACCTCTCAAGCATATATGTGCAAAGAATTCCTTCCTTTAAAGATTTAATTGTGAAACATTTGAAGGATCTTGTTGTGTAAAACAGACCATACTTTAACTTGGCTGTGGATTTTAGGATAAATGACAGTCAATCCAGATACCCAGTGTAGTGAATTGGTGTGATACGATTGTGGAGACATTCACCGCAGAGGACAGACAGAGAGATAGAGAAACAGAGACAGAGAAAGAGAGGGAGATAACTCTTTTTTTATAGTTTTGCTTCATAACTTAAAGTGATCACTGACTTTATCAGGCTGACTTCATTTAGCAACACAACATGCATTGTGCCAGCCTCCTGCTTTACAGACACCCATAGTGTCTGAACTGAAACAGAACATGGAATCAGTCTCAGCTTAATATCATGACTTTAAAAGCACCAAATGACTTGCTTTAACAAATTTTGTTAGTTTATTTTATGAAGAATAGAGGGTATATGTTGATGTCATTTCGCCTCAAGAACATGCCCCCCCACAGTCAGACTGAGTGGCAAAACACCTCCCCTTCATTACAGAGGCATGTAACCTTGGTGAGTCAATTTTAATATTTATTGAACACAGTGACAACTAGACTTTACACCATTTATTGAATCTTGTGACAAAATCACTTTAAGGTATGATTTTACACAAAAATCAAACTTACTACTGCAAATCCATGTTTCTCTATTGCTGCGATCTATTTACTTCTTTTTTCTGTAGCTTTCAGCTGTTGGGATTTTCGACTTAATATTTTGGCTATCAAAATTAATAAATGATTATCATAGATAATCATTAATAATAAGATCTAATTTACATTAGATCGCCTCAGGAGCACCACCCTTAAAAAGGGAAAAGATAGCCACTTTGTTGATTCAGTCTCATAAAAAGTACTT
>JAPQLA010004177.1:17578-32507 GCA_029822935.1 Naso vlamingii | reverse complement strand
TTATGAAGGTGATTTCTTTTTACCGAGGTAAAAGGCCTGGCCTGCTTCAGATCAAGTTATGTTCAAGATAAAGAGAACACATTCAAACACACCACCTACTGACCAAAAGTCTTGTACATTTTAAACTTTTAAGATATAAAAGCTAAACCTCAGTCTGTTTAACACTGCCAGGGCTGCAGCTCTAAGATTTAGTCTAAAGACAGTGTAAAACTGTCATACTGACACATGAGAATACATTAATTTAATGCTTTTGCTATAAATGTGGTACTCAGATCTACTTGTGCCTTAATGATGTTGTAGTAATAAAAGAAATAGAAGCAGTGTGATGAAGAGCTTTGTGCCCCAAACATCAGGCAGCAGTAAATGAAAGTCCTTTAAACAGGAGCTTTTTAGTGTGTGGGTTTTTATGTGATTCATGTGGATGTTTGTTTCTTTTTATTATCTTTGCTGTGATATTATAAGCCTTATGCATTTACAAAGTCTGTTATTTTTTCCAGCTGTTCTTTCTGTGTCTGGCAGTTGCAACGGTGTTGCTTTTAGCTTGAATTTAAGTTTTTATATTATTTTCTCTAATATTATACTTTGCTCTTTGTAAATATGCTGTTCTGCTGCCAGTAGACTGGTCTACTAAACTCAGTAGACCAGAAGCACTTTATTGTAAAAATATAGCATGTTCTTACCACTTTAACTAGTCAACTTTTTAAAAATGGAGAGAATTCATGGTTGTATCCTGTGAGTTTCATTATTCAGTGCCTCATCTCTTGTAGATGTCCTTCTTTTGTCTGTAATGTGTATCTTATTGTCTTGCATGTAGGCCCGGCGCATCCCATAAAGGCAAACCAGGCAACTGCCCAGAGTGGTACTAGGGCAAGGGCAGTGAAATGTGGACTAATAATAGTGTTGGCCGATATGCTAAAATTTTCCAACTGGCCACCATCAGCCCATCAGCCGACAACTGCTGATGTATTCTTGCAGGTATGTGCCAGCACATGCAGTATGTAGTCACCACTGTTTCTACAGCTGTTTTTTTTTTCCCTACTAGACAAGTACCTCATCCCTGCACTCAGCACACAGGGATGAAGTGGATTTCTGCCTGAAAAATATGGATACTAAATGCTACACTTCACATTTTTCGTAGTTTGTGGACTCCCGTATTGATTAAATTTACTCTCAACTCATCAGCGCGAGTGCCAGAGCTGCGCTGCTCGTCAAGGTACTCAGGCAACTTGTGCACAGAGCTGAGCTCCACAGGCGTCTATCGGCTTTTCTTTGCACTTGTCAGTTCTGCTCCTCCTTTACTCTTTTCTAATTACAGCAGGAAAACCACAGACTGTCCGTTTCTGTTTTTCTCAGCATATGCATGTAAAATGTCAGCATTACTGCGTAAACAGCCTTTTGTTGATACTTTGAGCTCATGTTGCATGAGAAGATTTGATTTATGTATTTGGCATATTCATGTGTGTTGCTGCTGAACTGTGTTGCAGACAGATGGGGAGCACAATCGTTTTTCGCCTAGAGCGGCAAAAGAGCACGCGCCAGCCCTGCTTGCATGTATGTCTTGGTGGCTAATTGCCTTCTGGGGACAATTTTAAGAAAGCTGAAATTGAAGAAGACTTGTCCATGTTTGCGATTGGTCATATGCCTCAAACATCGCCTCTTTTATCTGAACACGCTTATATCTGTATGTAGAAACCCTGGCTTCATTTACCTAGTTTCAATGATCACCTTAATATGACTGCTTAGCTGAATTAAATGTTAGATTTAGTGAAGCCACTTAATGAAAAGAGATTGTGGGTATGTTTTTTTTAATAATTAAAACAGTAATTGTAATAATATAACAGCTAGACTGAAAAAAAAAAAAAACAATCAAGAAGAGCCTGTGTGGATGTAGATAGGGATTTTCTTTGGAATCTGCCTCTTGTTCTGGGTTTTGCTTCATCCTCGCATGATGGTCTAATGACAGGTGGTGCTTTTTTTTCGTCCAGGCACTATATGTATTCATCACATGTTCATCATACGTCCCCGTATTTAGGGCCGACTTGTTTTAACAATTGTAGTAATTGCAAATGAGCAGAAAAACTGATTAATGTTCTCAACCACATAAACAACAAACATTAGTAACCAATGAACACTAACTTCTAAGTCAAAAAATAAAATTACATCATTATTTTTGCTGTGTGATATTTCTTCCAGTGCAGCTACTTGTAGCTTACTTTTTACTGTAAGCCAATCAGATTTGTCGATATTGAGTTATTGAAGCACATGTGTGACATATGCCTGCTGCTCCCCAAAAAAACTTTGATTTTGATACCCTCAGAAAACATTTTCTACTCATTTGTTACCAAAATTTAAGAGACTAGAGATTAGAGTATGATGCATGTTAGAATATTACTTGAATTAGGAATATTGTGTTACAGTTCAGCTGGTTAGATGGGACCCAAAAGTGGACACCAAGACTAAGGAAGTGGATGAAGGAAGTTACTGAAAAATCAGGAGTGCAGGGAAAGGTGAGGTAGCTTAGTAAAAGGTGAGTGGAGGTGACCCTGAAGTTGCTGTGGCTGAAGGCACATGACTGAGGTGACTGAGGCTGGACGGCGATGTGACTGTGAAGAGAAGGCATAAATTGGTAACATGAAAACACTGAAGAAATCATGGGAAAGATACACAAGAGATTGGGGAAACAATACCACTGAGGAGAATGGAAACAAGCTGGCAGCATGTGGAGAAATGATAAGCTGCAACTGTGACTGGACAGGCGCTGCAGCAGCCAGAAAACCATGCCCAACTTGTGAAAAAAAAAACAACACACAAGCAAACACAGGGCGAAACGCACTAATAAAGCCCAAAAGCACACAAATAAACTCCTCAAACACAGCATATTGTTTCTTTTGAAATCAGAATGTGAGTTTTAGCATATACTAGCAAACAAACCACATACTGCATCATTACCATTGTATGGTACATTGGAATTACATGAAGTGTAAAAGGCATGTATAATTTACATTTTTGTATGCAGTACATATTATTAAACTCGTAAACAGACAATAAAAGTTTATTTCTTTATTTATTTTAACATAATGGGATTAAAGGGGACACTGATGACAAACATCACACTGTCTGGGGTTCTCACCTTTTTAATTTGGCTTTTAACTGACTTCTTTTTACTTTTCTTTATTAATCCTCTTAACTAGTTAATTATGTTGTTTTAAATCAATGTTATTTAAGTACATAGATTCTGTTTACTCTTATATGTAGCTTTAAGCTGTTTTTTAGCACGGTTTTATCTGATATGTTCTTAACCCTCTCAGGTCTAAGCTGTTTTTTCCTGTTTTTAGAACACCTGGACTTTTTGTGCAAAAATGCATGTAAAACCTCAGCCCTGTAATGCAATTATGCTTTTTTACATTTTTTTAGCGTTGATTTTAGCCACATATCCTGCTGTCTTTTAGTTTTTGGCTCCAGTGTTTTCCTCATGGGGGGTCCTCCACACTGGGAGCTGTGTCCGGTCTGCCTGTGGGGGGGTCGTCCTGGGGGTCGTTCTGGCCTGGATGGTTGGAGGGCTCTGCACCATGGCTTTATGGCCGTTGTGTGGATCCTCCTGTCTGTCCTGGTCTGGGTGGTTTCTGTGGCGGCACCCCCTGTGGTCGTGGACTGTGACGCCTCTCGGTGTGGACAGCTCCCTAAGATGGTGTTTCCTCACCTGGATCCTCAGTGCCCAGCCATAACTGTATACTGATAATTATTTCAGAGACAGTGAACATGTGTGTGTGGAGGGATTGGTTTTTTAATATGTAAAGCACTGTGTGCTACATTTTTATGTATGAAAAGTGCTATATAAATAAAGTATGATTAATTGATTGATTGATCGGGGTTGATGGGCTAATAACCTCTCTGAATGATGATTTAGTACTTTCCATGTTATGATAGTGCTCCATATATATTTATTCACACAGTGGTTTTTTAATGTCATGTCGGTAGAATAAAATATTCTTTTAACCATACATTCACTTGTTCACATGTTTCTATAAGCCAAATTGCCCCAGTTAAGGCCACTTAATGTGTTTAAATGGGGATTTTCCCTCTTTTGACCTTTGAACCATTTACTTTCTTAATATTTGTCCCTGCCAAATGAATCAGTTTCATAATTCAGATAATTAATACCCTTATTTAAATATCAGTGATATTGCAGTGGTCAATTAATTCTTGATAGGCCTACAATCTTTCCTAACATTAGCAATAGTTTTGTAATGTATTTTCAGATCACTTCAACCAGCTGACTGGCCCAGAAATGTTGACCAGTTCCAAATGACAACAACACACCACAGGATAGAGATTCCGACAAAATGACAACATATATTGAAAGATGAAGCACTGAAGAGTAACTTACACTATAGTTTTGGTTTTGTTCGGAAATAGTTTTTTGGCTACATTTCGAAGAAGACACATAAGTTTAGCTTTTTCTGCATTGACGACACAGCAAAAAGGCTGATCAAGCCTTTTTCAAATGCCATTTACAGGCCACAGGATAGGAGTGGAGACAAAAATGAAAATAGCTATTGAGAGCTGAAAAATGTCTGACAAGTGGATTTGTCGGGCTTAATATGGACATTTACCCTGTTATTGCTTAAAATACACCTAAAAGCACTTATTAGAAGAAACTTGTTGACAGCATATAGACCCTTCATAAACATTAATGAGATGTTCATTAACATTAATTAGACTTTGTAAGGCTTAGTTGTACAATAATTAACACATTATTGGATTATTGGTAATTGCACTTGTAGAAACTTATTAGAAAAATGTTAAGGCTTTTAGACAGCTTTTAAAAATGAATAAGATGCTTATGAACATTAATAAGACTATATAAGTATAATAAAAACATGAGTAACATCTATTATTGCTTATTGCTTGTTAAGTACTATTAAGAACTATAAACTTGTTAACAGTTTATTTATTCCTTATGAATGTTAAGAATATGATTATTTAATTTGAGACATCATAAGTGTTGATGATAGCATGAAAACACACTTAGTCTTGCTTGTATATTTTTGCTTGTAAGACACTAATTAGCACTTATTTGAAACATTGACATTTTCTAGACCACTTATCAATGTTAACCAGATGTTTAAAAAAGCAATGCAATTATAAGGGGTTATTGTTGTAAATTCCCTATCATTTAGTTGATTACTGAATTTTTCTTATTATTGCTCTGCTGGACAGCACATTGTTCCTGATGTTAGCTAGCAGGCATGCTGTTGGACAGGCTTGGGTCCTTGTGTAAGCAGGTGAGGATGGTGTAATGACCCTGGCTGCAGTTGAATAGCCACCTCCTAAGTCCTTTCCCAACCACTCCATGGAAAATGTCTTGAGGTCAAGGAAAGAAGAAAGAAGTATTCAAAAGGCACTTCAGAAAAGACAACTGCTGTGCTGAGAGAATCTGACTTCACTTTGACTGGGTTACGTAATCACGCGGTGTGATATACGTTGTGTTGTGCCATGGTAAAAATTACAGTTTTTTGAAAATGGACTACAAATGACGCTACTGTGCCTGGGCATCCTGACTGTGTTGTTCCTTGCATTAATTTAAACATTGACAACTTGATGATCCACTAAAGATGAGGGATTAACCAATACAAAGTCTAATGATCATATACACTGAACAGTATGGATTACTTCACAACAACGTGTCACTTAATGGGGAGGGGACTTGAATTAATTAGGAGATTAATATCTGCCAGTTATTATAGTATTCGTTACCTCCAGCAGGTCAAGGGTTAACGGTTCATGTGCAGTGCCTGTATGTTATGGAAAGAGTAGCGAATAAAGCAGCATGTAAACCGAGTGAGCTGTACAATGTTGGTGTTAAACTGAGTTGCAAACACTACAAATGGCGATGAGGATTTAAAAAGGCAAGCTGCTGTGTGCACAAGCAACAATAAGTGCCCGAAGTTGGAGCTCACTTATATGAGGGGGAAGAGGTTAGCGATGCAACATTAAACAGCGGAGCAATGTTAGCAATGCTAAACATGGCGCTAAGTTTACTGGCGGTAGCTCCTTTTGATGTTTTGAGCGACTTGGCTAATATTGGAGTTCGCTGGAAAAAGTGGATAAATAGCTTTAAACTCTATTTAGCCGCGACAGGAGTCAGTGAAGCAACTTAGAAAAGGGCTTTACTGTTATACTTGGCGGGTGCCAAAGTCCAGGATATCTTCCTCATGCTGGACGACACCGATGATGAAGCCGACTTCGACGGAGCGGTAACCAAGTTGAATGCATATTTCATGCCTCAGAAAAACATCCCCTACTAGAGACATATGTTTAGACAAGTGGAACAAGCACAAGGTGAGTCTATGGACAGTTTTGTGAGCAGATTAAAGAAGCTAGCAGCTATATGTGAGTTCAGTGACAACAAAGATTATTTCAAACGTGATCAAGTGACTGACAAGTGCGCTTCAAAAGCGCTGCGCCGATGGCTGTTACGTGAGAAAGATTTGAAACTCCCAGGTCTTCTGAAAATTGCATGGGCAATAGAGACAGCAGATCATCAAGCTGCAAAGATGGAGAAATTAACAGTCAACGCAGTGGAAAAAGCAAGCACGAGGGAGGGGCAAAACAGT
The DNA here is from genome assembly GCA_029822935.1 of Naso vlamingii. NCBI lineage: Eukaryota > Metazoa > Chordata > Actinopteri > Acanthuriformes > Acanthuridae > Naso > Naso vlamingii. Next base: position 25,890 of record JAPQLA010004177.1, on the reverse strand, counting down.
AAAACCCAGATTCCCTGCTACTCAGGATCAGTCACCACGTGATGGACAGAGCATAAAATGTTACTGGTGTGGTCATGAAGGACACATGAGCCGTGAATGTACAGTAGCAAAAGATAAAATGTGCAATAACTGTGGCAAAGAAGGACATTTTACCAAGATGTGTAAAACGAAGAAGACACATAAGGTAAGAGCCATGATCACAACCACACACGAAGAAGACAGTGACAGTGATGCAGATGTTAAATTTGCATTTCAAGTCAGGGATAGTGCTGAAGATGGAACACTGGCAATACTAATAAATGAGCAGCCAGTGGAAATGTTGATAGACTCAGGGACTTCGTGTAACATTGTGACTGTGGCCAAATTTGAACAGTTAAAATCTAAAGATATCAAACTTGAATGGCCAGAGAAGAAAGTCTATCTATTTGGCTATAAGACGTCACTCCATGTGAAAGGGACTTTCACGGCTGGAATCCAGGCAAGAGAGGGATCAGAAACTGTTGCTGCAAAAATTCAAGTGATTAAAGGAGCACAGATCTGCCTGCTGGGGAGAAAGACTGCTGTTAAGTTGGGACTACCTCACATAGGTTCTATTGCACGGATACACACTGTCCAACCAAAAGAGAGTGAAAGAATAGTTGTCCAACTGAAAGACAGTGATACAGCAGCTTTCACAGCTGAGCTACAGGAGAAATATAAAGACTGTTTTCAAGGCTTAGGAAAACTGAAGGATTTTCAGCTTGCACTTCATGAAGATAACAATGTAAAACCAGTAACCAAGCCTGTTCTCAGGATACCGCTCAGCGTGAGGAAGCATGTGGAGGAGAAACTCAACCAGCTCAAGGAAATGGATGTCATCGAAAGAGTAAACGGACCAACACCATGGATGTCACCACTTGGTAAGAAAGAGCAGAGACTGTGTGTGGACATGTGCTGAGCAAATGAAGCCATAGTGTAAGAACATCACTCAGTCCCCATTATAGATGAAATACTGGAGGACATGACAGGAGCCACAGTGTTTTCAAAGTTGGATCTTAAGTGGGGATATCATCAAATAGAGCTGGAGCCTGAGTCCAGGCAGCTCACCACATTTGTCACACACGCAGGGCTGTGGCGCTATAAGAGACTGATGTTCGGAATCTCATCTGCACCTGAGATTTATCAACACATCATTGGACAAATCCTACAAGGCATTTCCGGTGTGCACAACATATCTGATGACATCATCATTTCAGGAGAAACGACACAACAACATGATGAGAGACTACATCAAGTCCTACAATGGCTGCAAGAGAAACAGTTGACAGTCAACGGCAAAAATGCCAGTTCCAGATGACACAATTGGAATTCATGGGTCATGTGCTGTCCAAAAATGGTATAGGGGTGGCTCAGTCAAAGATTGAGACAGTGGAAAACACACGACGTCCAACAAATGAGGCTGAGGTGAGAAGTTTCTTAGGGCTATTCAACCACTGTGGCAGGTTCATTCCCAACCTGGCCACAACTGCATAAGCACTGAGGAGGCTCACCAGGCAATCCTGCAAATGAACATGAGGTACAGAGCTGGAAACAGCATTTGTGGAGCCAAAGAGACAGCTGGCCAGCTCACATGTGATGGCGTACTTCAGCCAGGATGCTGAGATACATGTGATAGTGGATGCTAGTCCAGTGGGACTAAGAGCAATACTGAGCCAGAAACAAAGCAATGAAATGCATAAGCCTGTCTATTATGCCAGCCAAGCCTTGTCTGATGTAGAGCGCCATCACTGTCAGACCAAAAGAGAAGCCCTCTCCATCGCGTGGCCATGCGAAAAATTTCATGTACTTCTCTATGGCAAAGACTTTGTAATGGTCACGGACCACAAGCCCCTTGAGACTATCTACTCACCAAAATCCAAACCGCCAGCTAGAATCAAAAGGTGGGCTTTGCAGCCCTATTGCTTTAAAGGTGTGTATAAGCCAGGACCACAGATGCAGCTGATTCGTTATCATAGCTCACAGTCAACCCACAAGTAAAGACTGGGACTATGGAAGATCACACCTACTACGTAGCCAAACATGCAGTGCCACATGCTTTCACACCACGAGAAATGGAGGGATTGTCAGTAGTGGACCCCACTCCAGTCACCAGTCTGTATAAAGACTGGTGACAGGAGTAAGTGTGATCCATCTTACTGGACTGTCAAAACTGAGCTGTCCACTGTTGGCAAAATAGTGCTGAGAGGCTCTCAGATTGTGATTCCTCATGCTGCACGACCACAGACGCTGATGCTAGCACACTGGGGACATCAAAGAATTGTAAAAACAAAACACAGGCTGAGAACAAAAGTGTGGTGGCCCGGAATCAATCGAGAAGCGGAGGAGTTGGTGAGGTCATGTCATGCTTGTCAACCCAACAGCTCGACTTCACAGGATGTCCCGGCTACAAGGACAGAGCTCCCAGCTAAACCGTGGCAGACATTAGCCATGGACATGTGTGGACTATTCCCCTCAGGAGACCATCTTCTCGTCTTGACAGACTACGGCTCCAGATGGGTAAATGTTGATATCCTCCGGAGCCCCACCTCAGCCAACATAATTAAATGTCTGAGACACTCGCTTACAACTCACGGAATCCCAGTGTGCATAGTGACTAACAACAGCACTCCATTTCTGTCAAATGAGTTCAAAACCTATCTACAAGAAAGTGGAATCAAACGCCGTCGTGTGACGCCGTATTGGCCACAGGCGAATGGTGAAGTTAAAGGAACAGAACAGGACACTTTGTAAAGCCATATGTGCAGCTCACGCTGAAGAGGAGGACTGGCGTGCTGAACTGGATGTCTTCCTTATGGCTTACCGCAGCCACAATCCGGCTGAGCTGCCATTCAACCACCAGATCAGAACCATGCTTCCTGAACTGTCAGCAGACCACCAGATACAGCCAACTGGACAGGATGGAGAAAGGATGCAGACAAACACAAAAGAGCAAAAGACAGTATGGTGAAACAGGGAGACAAGGTCCTGCTCAGGCAGAACAAACAGAACAAACTTCCAACACTGTTTGAACGAGACCCCTACACTGTAGTAGACCGGAAAGGACACTCTGTCATTCTGGAAAAGGACGGCAGGATGATGCGTCATGTGTCATTTTTGAAGCGTTGGGTTCAGCCTGTGCAAGAGACAGTTGTGCTGATCCGCACCGCTGGAGAGAGGCTGAATACCCAACCGGCTGACACAGCACCAGATGAAACCCCTCAACAGAGCAGAAGACCCCAGAGGGTCAGGAGAGTGCCCTCTCACCTTAAGGACTTTCACTTAGGCAGACACTCCAGGCAGCTGTCTTAATGGCAGGGTAGTTGTCCCCTCGCCATTCAGGTCATTTTCTTATGGTGAAAAAAAAGAGAGAAAGAGAGAGAGTGAGAAAAGAAAAAAAGAGGCTCAGAAAATGTGGACAATATGCTTGTTTAAAAAAAAAAAACAGAGAGAAACAAAGTTTATGTTTAAACTGAAGTGGTTTAGTTGTAGTCTGAATTTAAAAGTTTCGGACACATTTATTTTATTTTGTCAGAACTGAAGTGAACTGAAGTTATATCTAAACTGAATACTTGGTTATTTAATCTGAACTGAAAAGTTCTGAAAGTATTTCTTGCCTTAACTGACGGGTTAGTTTACATTTCTGTTTGAGCTTGAAGTCATATCTATGATGCAGTTGCATTAAGTACTAGTACAGGGCACAGCATATGAGTATTGGAAAATATCACAGCATAATTTGAGAGTTGAATATGTTATTGTAATTTTGATATGCTAAGAGTTAAGTATTATAAGTTTGATAGATACTGCAGGTTTATTACGCGTGTGTTATTTATAACAGAAGTGTGAATGGAAGTTTTTGGTTAACGGTTGTGTTTTTGAGTTATGACATGAGACATCATCTAAGAAGGGGAGGGATGTAGTGTACGTCACCTCCAGCAGGTCACCGGTTAATGGGTCATGTGACGCAGTGCCTGTATGTTATGGGAAGAGTAGTGAATAAAGCAGCATGTAATCTGAGTGAGCTGTGTTATGTCGTTGGTGTTAAACTGGGTTGGAAACACTACAGTTATCCAGGTACTGATTTAATCACACCTAGTCTATTGTCCCGCTATGTGGTCAAGTGCAGCAAAAAAGGACTTAAAGAAAGTACAAACTGCCTGAAATAAAGCGGCAAGACTTGCTCCTCAGTGTGGAAATAGGTCAAACATGTTACAGATGCATAAATGCCTGTTTTGGCTGATGGTGGAACAAAGATTACTTGCTAGTCTCATTTTATTTTTTGGAGGTTGGCAAGCTTAACATAGCCTGGTAAACCAGACCCATTCACTTTGCAACTTGATTCACTTTGTGTAAATGGTCTGGGAACCCTCCCATTCACCACCGCTTCCACCTGTCCAAAAACCTGGCAGGTCAATCGCAACTGTTTATCTCATTTGGGGTGGGCTTTATGTGATGACTCGTTGAAGGGGCCGAAAACAGCAGCTGAAGTCTGTGTACGTGGCAGCTGACCTGAATCTTTGATAGCGTACAGACAGATGAGGGGCGTGGCTATTAACATGAATTTTTCCACAACCTGATAATCATATAGATGTTATATTGTGTTGTGATATCAACTATTTACATCAGTTTTAGGAGCTTTTGTCTGGTGTTTTTTAATGTGTCATGCTGTGTTGTGTTGCTTTGTATTGAGCCTGTGTGAGTCTCAGGTCAACACCGCACAGATGTCCCTTGGAAATAAATGATGATTCGAGAGTTACCAGACTAAATCTTACTTGAGAATTAGTTTTGCTGTGCCAGGCTAACGCCCAGGACACACATCCTGTGTCTGTGTTGCGTCTGTGTTGACAGCGCGCTTGCTTATTTTTTCTGCGGCCATTAAAACAGACCCGAGCAGCCACACAGCAGGTAGGAGACGGATGTTGGATGCACATCGGCAGCGACGCAACACTTCAGCGCAGGAGGTTTGCCGATTTTTTGGGCAAGATGCACATGTTTCTCTGCTAAAATAGACAGAGATATAACCCGTTTTCAGTGAATGACAGTCAAACCGGAGACCCGATGTAATGAAGTTTAGTTTTGCTATTTAATTAAGATTGATTGTGGACTTTGGCTGACTTTATCTAACAACACGGTGCGCATCGTATCAGCCTGGAGTGAAGATACAAATGCAGCATCTGAACAGGAACAGAACTCCGCTTAATAAGCAGCAAATGACTTGCTTTAACAAATTTCGTTAGTTTTGTAATTTGAAGAATTGTAAAGTATCATTTCCATGAGGCCATTCAGTCAGAAACTAACAGGTAATAAACTTGGCATTTCATCCTTGCAGCAGATCAAGTGGCAGCCTCACATTTCCCCTGCTCCCTCTCTCTCTCACACGGCACATGGTTTGCTGTCTAAACTAAATATGAATTAAATGTATCATATATAATGATATAAAACACTTTCATACCAAGGGGAATTTTCAGGGAAGCTCTATGAAGAAAGACAGCAGCGCCACCTGCAGCAGACACTGCGTGTGCGAACAACAACAGCGAGCGAGATGCAGCAGCTCAGTGACGCAGATGCACTACTGAGGTACAGACACAAGATGTGTGTCCCAGGTGTAAGTTTAAGTTTATGTACCAGAAATAAAATTACAGGAAAGCCTGACTGATTGTTTCTCTTCAGGAAAGGTTTAAGATTAGTAGTGCTTGGAGTAGTAAGGAGGTAATCATCTGTGGAGAACAGTTAACAATGTTCACTTTATTTTCTCTAAATCTCTTTAAAAAAAAAAAAACAACAACTTTAAAAATTGATGCTGGAATAGAATCGAAAAGACGGGTTGCTGGTTTTAATTGGGAAATGACTTTTTCATCCAAGCAAATTTCTGCAATGTTTCCTTGTATAAACACTAAAGTTTTAAACTTGTATGTTGACATTATGACGCAAACTTCCTGTTGAGGTTTATCAGCAGTGATGAGTTGGGTCTATGCCAAAGATCCAGAGAACAAACCACAGTCTTCACAACAGGAGAGCCTGAAGTCTCCCACACTGAACAGCAGTACAACCAAGAGCATGCTTGTCTTTTTTGTGGACATGTGTGCATGCACAGCGAATATGACCGCCAGGGTCATACTTCTAACATGAAATACCACTGCAATGTTCTGAGGAATCTGAGGAAGAAGATATGGTGCAAATCACCTGAACTGTGGTGCAACAGCAACTGAGCATTCCAACATGACAACACTCAGACACAGTCTGAGGGTTTTGAAGGCACCTTGTGTGCTACATGCTAGAAGCTGCTAAAACTACAGCTCCAGGCCTTAAACAAGACTGACAACCTCCATGTAACTGTGAATCTGCTAACTGGTAGCATTTACTGCTGTTAAGTTTATCAATTGTTGAATGTGTGTTGAGAATAATGTATCATACCATATGGGATAGATTATTTCAGCAGGACAAGCTGTGGCAAATGTACTGTTTGTAACACTCAAAGCCTCCATTCTTCTTGCTTTCCCAGCCTACAAAACCCAGGAAAGATGGAACAAATGAGAATTACTAAGTGGGTTTCCATCAGCCTGTTTTTATGTACATTTTCAGTTTCGTGTGTGAAAACACCTGAGAGGGAACACAAACTTTGAAAACAATCAATCAAACAATGAAATCACATGACTTAAACATTGCGGCTTCTGCATTCGACACCACTGGAGAATCTTTGGTGGCAGCAAAGATGCAGCTGAAAACACAAGGTATGTGTGAACTGATGAGAAAATTGCAACACATTTGTAATTTTAGTTCAGTATTTCCGCAGTCCATTGTGTTCTCTCTTATTACCTTTTCTTTTGGTTTTCCTTCCTGGTTTTCCTTCCTTTCTGTTTGTTTAGTTGCGTTCTTTAATTCTGTCATCACATTGTACCTTCTCCTTTTGCAGTGTTATAATGACACATGACAAGAAATATTCACCACATACGGGGTATCTGGATGAAGTCTTAGTATTTGCTTAATCATAGTGAATGGAAACAAACATAAATGAGCTCATAAAAGTTCAGAAATTTCCTGAAAATTTTGTTTAAAATTTGGAATATATTTTAATGGAAACCCAGCTACTGACTGCCTGAGGGATGTTCCCTCTGCGTACACTTTCTTGTCAACACACATCTGTTCTGTCTTAAAGGGCTGCTCTGCTGGTGTGTGTGTGTGTGTGTGTGTGTGTGTGACGGAGGGAAAGGCAGATGAGAGTAGACTGACCGCCTGCTCACTGACAGACAGAGCAGAAGACACAAAAATGTTTCTGTAATGTGAAAATCTCACTCATGTATCCTCTTTAGAAAGACCAGTACACACACACACACACACACACACACACACACACACACACACACACAAAGACAGTTGTCACACTGTGGGGAATCCCTGCCTCTGTGTGTGTGCGTGTGTGTGTGTGTGTGTGTGTGTCCCTTCACCTGTCAATATGAAGGTTATTGATGAGACAGCACAGCAATAGACCTAAGGGGCAGAGAGAGACTCCACCATCTCTTCACACACACACACACACATACACACACACAAAGCTTTGTTTTATTGGGAATGACAATCTCCCAAGTTTTCTGAAATACCACTGCTGAGCAACATGGATTCATTGTATCACAAACTGTATTGATGCATCATTTGAAAGGTTGCGAGAGCTTCAAACATAATGAAAGCTGCAAGCTGCATTAAACGGGCCATCGCGCCCTCGCAGCCGTTGGGGAGGACCACAGCCGCACTCAACAGCACACAGCAGCCATTAGGGGTTGTCTACAGCACGACAGCTTAATGAAAATGAAATGATTACTGTTGTGCAAGACTTACTTTCTGTTCCCATTAGGGGGCGCAATGTGTCCTCATTGGCATGTCAGTTATCTCAGAATGGGATTCTTACTAACATGTGAAATCTGGGATGGATCAGATGATGTATAGTAAAGTAACAACAACTTCCTTTCCATGGCAAATAATGCGTCATCATGGCGATGGCATCTGATGAAGCCTCATAACCTTCACTGTTGAGCATCACTGAGGTTTAAAGATTGTTAAGATCAGATTTGAGATAGATCAATTTTAGGAGAAGCACATCCGAACACAAAACATGTCATTTCCTGTTGTCAGTAGAAGGCGCTATTACAGTGACTGAATATTGGCATGTGGATGTGTTCATCTGCGCCTCCTACTGTGGCTCAGTTTATACTCGCTGCAGATCACTTATTATTAGTCAAAATTTTATCCTATATTATTATTATTATTATTATTATTATTATTATTATTATTATTATTATTAT